>ML777831.1:137359-151952 GCA_009831015.1 Picea engelmannii | reverse complement strand
ATGCTTGCATTACCTGCATCTATGACTGTACATAATGTGTTTCATGTTTCACTTCTTAAGAAATATGTACCTGATGCTAATCATGTTATCGATTGGAATGTGATTCAGGTGGAACCAGAAGGTGTCCTGCAAGTGCATCATGTACGCATATTGGATAGGGAAAGAAAACAGCTCTGGAATCGAGTCATAGAGCTTGTAAAGGTCCAGTGGACCTGGTATGGTCTTGAGGACATGACATGGGAGCATGCAGATGTTATGCGGGCAGAGTACCCGTATTTTTTTGAAATTTTTTGAAAAGCTTGCAGATGTTGTGTAAAATTGCACTGAGGACAGTGCAAAAATAAGGGGAGGAGGATTGTAGTGTCCCCAAGGCTGAGCCCCGTTGTAAACCATGTTCTGAAATGAATTGTAATTATGTTTTATAGGCTGGTGAGCCAAGTTTTTATAAGCTGGAGGCTTATGTGTTTGTTAGGCCAGGGAGCCTGAGTGTTGAAGGCTAGGAGCCTGTTGTTGTATATGTAATCACGCAGACCAATTAATAAAATATAAACACCGCCATGTGCAGACCGACCACGATGAATGAGTGAAGGGGGACTAAGCATCCATAGAGTGGGCAAGGAATTAGGGGCTGGAAGGTGGAAAAAGGGGCTAAGGGTTGAGCCTAGGGGCTAAGCCTAGGGGGCTTAAGCTTGTGAATAATATTTTAATATTATCCCAAAAGACATGTGAATTTTATATTTTATCCTAAGTTTCTGGCAAGGGAGAACATACAAGGGAGATGCGCGTTGGTGGAATGCATGCAGTTTCATGGGTGACAAGTGTCAACCATGATGCATGCGAATAAAACGACCAAGGTGATCCGTGAGAAGGGTTCCTCCCCCATTCTACCCGATTGTCTGAACGCGTACGGAGCGCTGGATAGTACTACCAACCCGACTCCTGCAGAGAACCTTCGTGCGTCCCTGTGATTCGAAAAGTCTATGTCTGGCTCTGACAAAAATGGTGTGGATATTCCCTGAACGAGAACCTATGTGGATTTGGGAAAAAGTCTGTGTTTGTTCTGGAAAGTTGGTACACCCCTTCTTTGTTCTAAACCAAGGAGTCTAAATCGACCCCTACGTGGACGACTCGTCACGCATCCTTCAAAATTCAAAATGTGAGTCTATTCTGTGTTGCCAAATTGAGAAAACATAAGTGTCTCGTCCCTGCTAAGACTAGTTATACTGTTGCACCTGTCTGGAGCTGCCCTGGGGTGTTCGTGCCTGGATTCTCGTGGATTGTGGTGGATGTGTAGTGTTTGATCCTGTGTGGCTTGTTGGCCAGTTTGTACAACACTCTTTCCAGGTGAGAGAGTTGGTTGAAGATTGGAAGAACAGGTTGTTGGACCTATGAGAGACTCCCTCCAGGTGAGAGAGTGCGCAGAGGAAGGAGAGAACTCCTTGAAGGAACCTTGAAGCTACCATAGAGCCTGGAGACTTCCGGTCCAGCCTGTTCCTGTAACCCAAGGCAAGGGAGATTAGCAGCTGAAGGACTGTCTAGGTGACAGAGAAGGTGTATAATATTGGGGTGGAACAGGCATGTGGGGAATGAGGGTCTGTGGGCAGTGAGCGTGGGAGGTTCCTTGGAGAGAATCCCTTCCTTGTGGTTGTGTGTTTTTTTTCCTGTAACCTCAGCCTAGCCTAGGATTCCTTGTCTTGGGGTGGAGCTTAGTCCCAGCTCGGGGGTGACCCACTGCTGAGCTGATGAGCAGTGTGGTCTAAGGCTGGGAGATTCATGGAAGGCTTGCACTTGGTTGGTGGATTCTACCACTGTTAAAAGATAAGTATATGATTATGTTTTAATCATGTTGTGCATGACTCTACTTCTTATGTTATCATGATTTCCGCTGTGTATATGAATTAGTATGAAACACTATTGATTGTTAATTACGGTAGTAACTCATATGAATACTCTGTTAGAATGTGTTTATTTGTTTAAATGCATGTGCATTATATAATACCTGTATGAGTTATGTACCAAGTGGTGTTAAAGTTTCTTTTAAGAGCGATTAAGCCATCGTAGCAGAAAATGTGCGCTACAACGTTCTAATGGGATTATCTTTTGGTAACTATTGTAGGGAATCATTGTAAATGACCATGCAAGACATCTTAGAAAGTTTCGCGGAATTCCATGGAATCTAAGTTAGTTTTTTTTAATTAATTAATTTTTAATTAAATTTCCCTAAGTTTGGAGGTTTAATTATTTATTTAATTAATTATTTTTGAGCAATAATTGTAAAAACTAGGTCCTTGGACTTTTGATAGGGGTATTTGTGCTCAAAATAAATGGAATAGCACTCCCTACATCCATGGACCAAGTTTCAGCTCAGTAAGACAACTTTTTCTATGGGTTTGTCCACCTGGAGTGTGAGTGAGTAAAAAACAACAATTTGAATTGCTAAAGTCCAAACATGACAAAAATGTAAAATTGTAAGAATGAGTTAGAAGGATGTAAAATGATGGATAAAGGTTAGAGAGAGATTCCCTAAGCATAACATAACCCTCCCAACCTTTTCCAACCTTTTTCTAACCCTTACCCCTTCTCCTCACTCAAAAGTTATGTCCCCCTAGGGGGATTGGCATTTTTCCTTGGAGATTGGTCATTGTGACCTATGTGGGGCGCCCTCTATTGTGATTTCCTTTCCTTTAACCGCCACGTCTCACCCTAAGGTGATCCCACACCTTTTCCCTCATCTCTCACCCTCCAATCTTCTCCTCATCCCCAAAAGGTGCGCTCTCCTAGAGTGTTACGCCCCTCCTCCACTAGGAAAATTCCAAATAATTTTTTAAAAATTATTTGAGGCCTTTCCTCTTCCTTAGCATGAATCCCATAGCCTCACACTTTCTTTTGTATGATCCCAACACCTCCCACACCTTTCTAGACCCTAGATCTAGGATTCAAACCCTAGCCTAGAGATCTACTCTTGTGCTTTGTGGTGATCACTTGGAATTGATCCAAGAGAGGTAGGTTTGCCTCTCCAAGTATAAATATTTCCCTTTCCTCACTCCCAACTCACCATATCTTGAGCTAAGGTTATGCTACTTGATTTCTCACTCACTCTCTCTCTCTTTCATTTATCATTTTCATTCTCTAGCTCTTAGGGTTTTGGAGATAGTTTTCTCCAAGATCCTCTTCTTAAGTATTAAAGAGAAAATCTTTGGAGGATTATTGGAAGAGTTATGCACATGTTTTTTCTTTCCATACACATGAACTAATGTTGTTCTATTTTTGTTTGGTGATTGCATCCATTGGATCCTAAGGTAAAATGTTATTTGGGTAGATCTAGTAATGCACATCTTGTAGATCTATATATCTTGATATACTAGATAGGATTGAAATGTCATCTTATTAGTGTATGCAACATATTGTCTATTGTATGCCATCACGTTTCAAGGTTTTTGCAGATTTAGCTTCAAAGGTTTCATTGGGAATACCTCAAGCAAGAAGGCTCCCTTGAGACACATACAAACTCCTTTTCTTTCTCACCATTACTCTTCTTCTATATTGTTGTTCTTTTCCATCAATATTTCATCTAGCATAGCTTCGTAAGATAGGTCATTTTTAATCAAAACTTATAATTTTTTCTTAAGAAAATTTTTTGTCCTAAAAAGGAAAAAGTTTTTCTTCACTATATTGGTTGTGTGTAGCATTTCCAACAAGGATTCCTTGTTGGTTTTTGCAGGTTCAGATCTTGTTGAGAGGGGTTTTGGCTACCCAGAGGCATCCACACAACACTCAAAAGCCCCCCGAGGGGATTTGTAGCTATTTCTAAACCTCCCTCTTCAATTTTTAATCATTTTTAGTCATTTCTTTTTCATTTTCTTGCTTGCTAGTGGCTCATAGTTGTGGGATAAGGAGTGGTATGGACTCCTCCCACATGTGACCTCTTGGGTAGCTTATATCTAGCTTAGATCTTGCTTTATTTGTTCTTTTTTTCCAATTTTGAGCTAAGACGTGGGGTTTTTTTAGATAAAGGGTATCTCCCAAACCCTAGGATGTGGGGTTAGAGTTTGCTTGTTTTCTTATTGGTTTGCTTGCCTTTCTCTCTTCTCTAAATATTTTCTAAGTTAAGCAACTTAATTAATTTCCTACCTATTTGGGAGAGGAATACCCCAAAAGGTTGGGTTAGGGTTTAATTTGTGGTTGAAGATCTAAGTGGTTAATGCTCTAAATATTCTAGATCTAGATCTAACTCTTAATAATTCTCTAGATTAAGCCTATTGGGCCTCATAATCAACTTAACTAAATCTCATGCATGCTTAGTTCACTACAAGTGTTTATCTTTATTCTCCATGCTTAGATATATAGTCCTTAATGTTTAGTTGCTTCAATAAGTGGATGGTGTTCTTCTTTATTGCATAGATCTCTTTAATACCATTTGTCATATGCTCTAAGTAACTTAATTGGTAAGTTGATAAGTAGGAAAACACTTGAATTTCTTATTCTCTCTCACAATTGATGCTCATAGCCCATGCTCTTAACATAATATAAGAGTGATTGTCTCTCTTTTATTAGTTGGCAAGTTGTTCTTGCCCTTGCAATTGATTTATTTTCTTTGGAACCTATTTAATTGTGCATCCAAGTGACTTGCTCTCACATAGCATATATGTGTTAATGCTCTTAATCTCTTAAACTTAATCAACACATCTTTAAGGTTGAAGTGAGTTTCGGCCAAGTCATTAAATCAACATTTAAAAGTGTCATAAAACTCTTAAAACACTCCTAAAAGTCTACTCAATTCACATATAAGCTTAATAGACTCTTTATGGTACCTTAGACCACCATCTTCACCATCTAAAACGAGGTTCGAGGAATGAAACGGAGGGTATAGGCCGGGGATAGTCTCATGACGCACAGGATGTGTCCTTTCCGGGAGTACTCAATCTTTCGGGCTGACCTGCGAAGCTAGGGTGGAAACACTTATTGAGCATCCAACAGTTATTTGGCAATAGGAGGAGGAGGCTTTGGTGAAAGATTAATAAAACTTAATAATCTTAAGAAAGCTTAATAACTCAACTTTGGACTTAAGTCTCTAAAACTTTCGTGGATTTAACAATTAAGAGTGGTTGTCTTTCATCTTTAATACTTGTGCTTAATCTTCTTTATTGATGTATTGATGATCTTGATGTATTGGTGATGAGGATCTTGATGTCGATATTGTAAATGTTATATGATGCTTTGATCTCTTTATATCCCGCACAAACACAAAATAAGTAAAGTGGTTAGCTTGTTTGTTGTATTCTAGAATTTTTTTAATTGTAAATCTTGTATCTAGTATTATTTGTTAAGTTATTCTTTTGTAAGTAATATTGTAGTCATATTTGTAAATAAACCGCCTTTAACTTTTGTTGACCCCTTTCCCAACCTTAGGCACTAGTCTTAGTTGCCCTAGGAAAAGGATTTCTTAACATACTAACCCTGCATCTTGCATTGTTTCCTTAACATCCTAGATTAGATCCCCTCTAACCTTAAGAAATTAAAATCAACTCCTAGAACCTAACTCTAAAACTTATCTAGTAACTAGGGACAACCCGCCTTCGCTTCCCTAGGAGTGAGCCTACATGGAAGAGGTTCAAGTCAAAGTGACAGCATGGGCTTTGAACCTAGGCATTGTACCTCCAAGGACACACTAAGTGAGACAGACTTAGTTCACGTTTGCAAGTGTGTATAAGGACGACAACATCTTTGGCGCCGTTGTCGGGGATAAGTCATTTATCCTTGGTCAAAACGACTTAATTTTTTTTAAGAACTAATAATTCTTTGAACTTGTATTGGTTGTTTTTGTCTACTTCCTTTTCAAGTGGCGACTCCATTGAAAAAATTTATCAAGTATACTGCAAAGAGCAATCCTTGTGGGCTGCTTCAAATTCTTGGGGAAGAAGCACTCATTGATGTCCAATTCTTGCTCCAAACTTAATAAATTAACTTTTGTTTTCCTTCTTGTTTTTTCTTTGTTTGATGCTCTTGTTTGTCTGAAATAAACAATAAATTGACAAAGTATTCTTCAAGAAGGAACTCACGGCTTGTTTTCTTCATCCTTGAACTTGAAAATTTTTCTAGATGAAGTTAGTATGTTTCCCTTCTTGTTGGATCCTTAGTAATCTTGGGTCCGAGTCCTTTCCTTTAGAGATTTGTTTAAATGTCTAGTTAGAAATGGATGATTCTTATAGTCCTATTGATTTTTCGGGAATTGTTGGTTACCCCCATGATATATATGAAGATGTTATTCGTAACATTCATGACTATCATGATTATGGTGATGGTAGCGCTCACATCAGGGCCTTCACGCAGTGTATTGATAATTGGTGTGACCCACCTATTTATGAGGATGTTATAATGCGATTGTTTGTCATGATTCTTGCTGGGGAGTTGGCTTATGATTGGTTTCATGATTCGAATGATAAAAAGTTCAAGACCATGCAAGACTTGCTGTTTTCCTTTTTGTACGGATTTGGGAGAAATCGGAATAGCGTTTACAATGAATTGGTTGATGATTTTATGGAAACATGGGAGAGGAAAAATCTTCTATCTACTAGAACAACTAATTCAGACATAGAGGTTGATTCTCCACCAGATCCCATTAAGAAAATTAATGAAGTAGTTCAGAACATACAGTTTCCCCATGAAGAACAATGTGAAGTCGTGAATGAATAGTTCGTGGCCCCGAAAGATCAATTGGAAGTCATAGAAGATGATTTTATAGAGACTTATATTGAATGTACGGACCCCAATGAAATTGAGCTTGATAGTGAAAAAGATGAGGAAGTTCATGGGGAAATTCTGGATGAATCCATGGATGAGTCAGTGATTTGTTTGGAAATGAAGTAAAGGGACTTGAGTTTGAAAATGTTGAGTATCTAGATGATTCGAGTCCCCACCCTCCTCTCGAGGAACCAATCTTTTTTAAGGATAAATTTGAAAACCTTGAAGAAAACAATATGATGGTTCCTGTGATATGTTCTTTTCCAACTTCTTAACCAAAGGATGAATTAACGCAGAATTATGTGGAAATGAAGGGCACATTCAGTTTATCAATGTCATATCATTATGAGTATTGGTTGGCCTCCCACCTTGACAGTCATGAGCAACAAAGTATTCAAGTTTTACACGGCTTGTCATATTCCAATGTTTGGTTAAAGAGAAGAAGTAGCATGGTTCCTGGTTGGTTCTTTCTAGCGAAATATTTTTGACAGAGATAATACCGGTACTGTCTCCACCATCCCACATCATGTGGTCCTCTGTATTATTAAGCGTGATGCCCGCGCTGCTGAGGTCATAACATAAACTGTCCCAATCCGACGTGGACTGAACTCTAGATCACCGTGGGAGCTCTAAATCACGACTGGTTTTCCAATAAGTTGACTGAGTTAAATCGCCCTCGCACATGCTCCAAAAAATACTATCCTGCCAAAAATAATAATAAAATATAAAATGGTCAAAATAATAATAAAAATAATATCATCGCCATTTTCCTATGCACAGAGAACTATTTTCTAGTGCGTGGTTACGCTGGATGAGTTTATCTAGAGATGAATTTATGGTTAAATCACCCACGCACATGCTCCAAAAAATAATAATAAAATATAGAATGGTCAAAATAATAATAAAAATAATATCATTGCCATTTTCCGATGCACAGATAACTATTTTCTATAAGAGTAAAATCATCGCCATTTTCCGATGCACAAAAAACTATTTTCTATAAAAGTAAAATCATCGCCATTTTCCGATGCAAAGAGAACTATTTTCTATTGCGTGGATACATTGGATGAGTTTATATAAAGCTGAATTTATGGTTAAATCACCCTCACACATGCTCCAAAAAGATGGGTTATCCGAAATTAAATAACAAAAGGTTTTTACCCACCCAAATTTCAACCTATCCATTAAAAAACGTCTTAGTCTAAATGTTCTAGGAAATGACTATTTTCTAACTATATTTTGTGGAGACCTTTGCCGGAAATTCCTTGAGATTGTTAGATCCACATGTTTGAGTGATTATATATGTAAAATCCAAGTGTCAGAGGTTTTTCAACATGCTGAATCCTGCATTCAGAAATAGATTTTAAATAACAAAACACAGTGATTTCATGCAGATTTATGTGACCAGATTCCAACTAAAAAAATCATTTCTTAAAACAATTAGACAACATCTTAAACAATATTTAGGCAACCATTTCAACAATACTTACTTTAAAAAGTCCAAAATTTTTACTAAATTCTAAATTTACTAAAATCCAATAAAATTTTGCTTCCATCAAAACAATGACTTCATATATGGCCGAATTCCACTTTTCTGAAAAATGTACTCCATTGCTCCCTTTTCATCCATTCTATCGCTTACCATAAAAAACCGATATACTTTCACATTGTTGGCATATGTTCTGCTGAAATTTCTTTGTGTGATTATCCATCCAATTATGGTCACAAACTTTAGAACAATAAACTCAATGAATGGATTATTTTGAAATGTTTTTATGGTTAGAAATTGAAAATATGAGATTTCATGTTTATAATTTTCTTGCATTTTTTAATGCTTAAGTTTCTTTTTTTACTTTTTCACATTTATTTAATATAATTAATATTTTAATATCATTATCAGTGATTACCAAGTTTACCTAATTAACAAAAATGTAAAAAACACATCATTATCCAGTTTCGTTCAAACCTTCAAGTTCAACCACATGTGCTAGTTATTTTATATTTAACCACTGTCGGCGTTACGGATCTACTGACACAACTCAACTCTTCATATTTAGAACGTGGGCTCTTTCTCCAAAACCATTACCCAGCTCTTCAACGTGGGCTCAATCACATTTCTTCAATACCTTGCTTCAATTCTTGTATTTATATATCCTACATACTGGCTTTGATATCATCTTTCAGCAATACAAATTGGTTGGTAGTTCAACAGCTTTATCACTTGCCAGTGTTAAGCAGTGAGGGAAGGATGGGTTACGAAAGTCGAGAATGCAGGGTATGCGTGTCTGGAGCAGGGGGTTACATCGCCTCATGGCTCATCAGAGATCTTTTGTTCAGGGGATACAATATCAATGCCACTTTCAAAGATCCAGGTTATCTCTTGCTTGTTATACACATCTTGTTTTTTTCCAGATATTGAAAAAAGTATCAACCCTGTTTATTTGGGAATTGTTTTAAATTTTTCCAATTACAATTTTAATTTCAATTACTTTTTATAATTAAACCTAGGTAAGTCTAGCAGTATATATTTATTGGAAATCGTCACAATTATTGATGTGGTTAACAATTGAATATGCAGACTTTGACGACCTAGATCTCTCCTCTCCAGTTGATCTAATGGCAGCTGTGACTCCTCCTTTGAGCACGCGCTTCTTCCTGAATTGGAATATTTCCCAAGTATCAAAGGTCTCAGCCTTTGCTCAGCTCTGCGAACCCTGCCTCCTCGGCTCTTGCCTGTATTCGAAGGATGTTGTCCCTCCTAAGCTTCTCTGACTTGAACCCTCCAAAGGGTTTTCCTCGACCTCTGTGACTACGTGCAGGGCTCTGTGTGTGAAAGCGTTGCTCCTCCTGAGCTTTATTCTCTTTGAATCCTCGAAGGATTCCTCGAATTCTGCGCTTCTTGCAGAGTCTCTACACACATGAAGGTGCTATCTGTCCTAAGCTTGTGTGCTGCTCAGACCTCTAAGGGACTTCACCCTTTTTCCTTCTCCCTCAAATGGAGAATCTGATGCCCTCCTTGGAAACCACTTACTCAAGCAACTCCTTGCTGAGCCTGCAGGGTGTTCAACAACCCTGTGAAGATCCTCTCCTGGACTCTTCTCTATTCCAGAACTCAAAAGAGTTATTTCCTGTGCTCTATCTGCACATTCACTCAATTCCCTATTGGTAGAGTTTCTCCTCACAGAATCCCACAGTGATTTTGTTCCCCTTAATGAAATCAATAGAGAGTTCTATTGTGCACTCTAGCACTTGCTCAATGCCCTCCTGGCAGAGTTCTCGAGAATCCCTTAGTGATTCTGATTTCTCCTTGAACCCACAATGGAATTTTCCTCTGCACTCTATGCCTGTGCTCAATGCCCTTCTGGCAGAGCTCTATAGAACCCTCAGTGGTTCTACCTCCTTCCTGAACTCACGATGGAATTCTTCCTCAATGAAACCCATGCATCTACTCTATGCCCTTCTGGCAGAGCTCTACAAAACTCCTCATAGATTATGTCTTCTGCTATGCCTTTTCTCTGCACAGTCCTATCTCCAAGGTGTTCAACAACCTTGAGATCTTTTCCTGAGTTTAAGGCTTCAGCTGGTGTGCCTCCTAGCACATCCTTGTCCAAATTTTATAGAATTGGAAGTGCACTCTATGAATTGGCTCTCAGAACCTACAGTGTTCTGTCACACCCTCTTGGCAATGAAGCCTCAAATATCTCCAAACCTGAAATCAAAGAACTCAACAGACAACTAGCTCTATTTGAAACCTACAAATGCACATCTACAACATAAAATAACACAAAAATACATTCATTCACGTACACAGAATCATGCAGGAAAAACTGCTCTTTCTATTAATCAGAATGCCTATACAAGGTTACAAAGACTGGACTGCGACTGAGTCTCAATTCTCTCTTCTGTCTGTTCTACTATCTACCTTCTATGCTAGATACAAAGAAGAATCTCATATCTTTTACATGAGGGGGATCTTTGAGCTCTTCCCTCCATCTCACCTACCCTATTCAATTTACATTAAATTTACATTGAATGGGCTGTCTAGTCCAGATCCGATCTAGATCCAGCCTTACAACCATTTGAGGCTACTTGTTAACTAAAGCCTGCACATAGGCATAGCTTTATGGCTCCATGACATTACAACATTTAATTACATTGATTTCAAATTCAAAATATGAAATGAGAGGGTTGCGCCTCTCCTCCCATTGAACGCGCGTGTATGCTGAGCTGGCTGGCACGTAGCTGGGCTTTGAAGCGATGCTCCTGCATCAGAAACAGAGGGTGTAGGTCGGGGATGGTCTCACGATGCACATGATGTGTCCTTTCCGGGAGTATTCAATCTTTCGGGATGACCTGCGAAGCTAGGGTGGAAACACTTATTGAGTATCCAATAGTTATTTGGCAATAGGAGGAGGAGGCTTTGGTGAAAGCTTAATAAAACTTAATAATCTTAAGAAAGCTTCATAACTAAACCTTGGACTTAAGTCTCTAAAACATTCATGGATTTAATAATTAAGCGTGGTTGTCTTTCATCTTTAATACTTGTGCTTAATCTTCTTTATTGATGTATTGATGATCTTGATGTCGATATTGTAAATGTTATATGATGCTTTGATCTCTTTATATCCTACACAAAACACAAAATAAGTAAAGTGGTTAGCTTGTTTGTTGTATTCTAGCATTTTTTTAATTGTAAATCTTGTATCTTGTATCTAGTATTATTTGTAGTATTCTAGCATCATTTCATCCATTACATGGGTGGTTGTAACGTATCTCTAACGCTTCCTTGTATTTTACATTTGTATTATTTCATTCATTATATCAGTATGTACTTAGAAATTTTTTCGGTATCATAGATTTCATTGTGTAAAATTGTAATGTTGTACTTTAGTTATTTCATTATTTAGATAAGCATTTGTTTATTTCATTATGTATATATGCATTCTTATGTTGGTTATTGGTGAGCACTCTATTTTGTAGGTGTTGGATTCTTGTATGCTCTCCGTCTCATTCGAGAAGATCGAACACATGTCCCCATTTGGAGCTAGATGTTGACCACCCATTTAGAATTGGTGGACAAATCCATGTGCCATGATGAGATGCATCATCAGATGATTTTTTTTTGAAAACTTTGATTCTATAAGGGCATTTTTGGCCCCAACACTTCTTTTTGTAACTGGAATTTCCTCACCCCTGCGTGGGTTAATAATGTAATAGGTCTACATAAGTCATGTCTAGGTTAGTTACCTTGGCATTGGTTCACTGGGAGAGTTCCTTTCACCGAGGGTTTTTTATCCTCAGGTTATCAATTGGGATTTTCAGTCTTATTGATTTCCCTTGAGTTTTTCTCTCACACTTGCAATAATTCCTCCAAAGTGGTGAACAACGTTCTAGTGGGATTATCTTTTGGTAACTATTGTAGGGAATCATTGTAAATGACCATGCAAGACATCTTATAAAGTTTTGCGGAATTCCGTCGAGTCTAAGTTAGTTTTTTTTAATTAATTAATTTTTAATTAAATTTCCCTAAGTTTAGAGGTTTAATTAATTAATTAATTAATTATTTTTGAGCACTAATTGTAAAAACTAGGTCCTTGGACTTTTGATAGGGGTATTTGTGATCAAAATAAATGGAATAGCACTCCCTACATCCATGGACCAAGTTTTAGCTTAGTCGTACAACTTTTTCTATGGGTTTGTCCACCCGGAGTGTGAGTGAGTAAAAAACAACAATTTTAATTGCTAAAGTCCAAACATGACAAAAATGTAAAATTGTAGGAATGAGTTAGAAGGATGTAAAATGATGGATAAAGGTTAGAGAGAGACTCCCTAAGAATAACATAACCCTCCCAACATTTTCCAACCTTTTTCTAACCCTTACCCCTTCTCCTCACTCAAAAGTTATGCCCCCCTAGGGGGATTGACATTTTTCCTTGGAGATTGATCATTGTGACCTACATGGGGCACTCTCTCTTGTAATTTCCTTTCCTTTAATCCACATTTCTCACCCTAAGGTGATCCCACACCTTTTCCCTCATCTCTCACCCTCCAATCTTCTCCTCATCCCCAAAAGGTGCACTCTCCTAGAGAGTTACACCCCTACTCCACTAGGAAAATTCCAAATAATTTTTTAAAAATTATTTGAGGCCTTTCCTATTCCTTATCACGAATCCCATAGCCTCACACTTCCTTTTGTATGATCCCAACACCTCCCACACCTTTCTAGACCCTAGATCTAGGATTCAAACCCTAGATGGTGCGCCCTAGCCTAGAGATATACTCTTGTGCTTTATGGTGATCACTTGGAATTGATCCAAGAGAGGTAGGTTTGCCTCTCCAAGTATAAATATTTCCATTTCCTCACTCCCAACTCACCATATCTTGAGCTAAGGTTATGCTACTTGATTTCTCACTCACTTTTTCTCTCTTTCATTTATCATTTTCATTCTCTAGCTCTTAGGGTTTTGGAGATAGTTTTCTCCAAGATCCTCTTCTTAAGTATTAAAGAGAAAATCTTTGGAGGATTATTGGAAGAGTTATACACATGCGTTTTCTTTCCATACACATGAGATAATGTTGTTCTAATTTTGTTTGGTGATTTCATCCATTGGATCCTAAGGTAAAATGTTATTTGGGTAGATCTAGTAATGCACATGCTTGTAGATCTATATATCTTGATATGCTAGATAGAATTGAAATGTCATCTTATTAGTGTATGCAACATATTGTCTATTGTATGCCATCACTTTTCAAGGTTTTTGCAGGTTTAGCTTCAAGGGTTTCATTGGGAATACCTCAAGCAAGAAGGCTCCCTTGAGGCACATACAAAATCCTTTCCTTTCTCACCATTATTTTTCTTCTATATTGTTGTTCTTTTCCATCAATATTTCAGCTAGAATATCTTAGTAAGATAGGACATTTGTAATCAAAATTTATAAATTTTTCTTAAGAAAATTTTGTCCTAAAAAGGCAAAAGTTTTTCGTCACTATATTGGTTGTGTGTAGCGTTTCCAACAAGGATTCCTTGCTGGTTTTTGCAGGTTCAGATCTTGTTGAGAGGGGTTTTGGCTACCCAAAGGCATCCACACAACACTCAAAAACCCCCCGAAGGGATTTGTAGCTATTTCTCAACCTCCCTCTTCAATTTTTAAGCATTTTTGGTCATTTATTCTTCATTTTCTTGCTTGCTAGTGGCTCATAGTTGTGGGATAAGGAGTGGTATGGCCTCCTCCCACATGTGACCTCTTGAGTAGCTTATATCTAGCTTAGATATTGCTTTATTTGTTCTTTTTTGCCCATTTTGAGCTAAGACGTGGCGGTTTTTGAGATAAAGGGTATCTCCCAAACCCTAGGACATGGGGTTAGAGTTTTCTTGTTTTCTTATTGGTTTGCTTGCCTTTCTATCTTCTCTAAATATTTTCGAAGTTAAGAAACTTAATTAATTGCCTACCTATTTGGGAGAGGAATACCCCCAAAAGGTTGGGTTAGGGTTTAATTTGTGGTTGAAGATCTAAGTGGTTAATGCTCTAAATATTCTAGATTGAGATCTAATTCTTAATAATTCTCTAGATTAAGCCTATTGGGCCTCATAATCAACTTAACTAAATCTCATGCATGCTTATTTCACTACAAGTGTTTATCTTTATGCTCCATGCTTAGATATATAGTCCTTAATGTTTAGCTGCTTCAATAAGTGGATGATGTTCTTCTTTATTGCATAGATCTCTTTAATGCCATTTGTCATATGCTCTAAGTAACTTAATTGGTAAGTTGATAAGTAGGAAAACACTTGAATTTCTTTTTCTCTCTCACAATTGATGCTCATAGCCCATGCTCTTAACATAATATAAGT
>ML777831.1:81324-109592 GCA_009831015.1 Picea engelmannii | reverse complement strand
TGTTATGAAAGTCAATATTATGTTATGAAGTTTTGTTTCATTTTACTTTCTTAAAATGTTTAGGAAACTTAATGACCCTTAGTAATATATGGGCATTACATGTGGGGGTTAAAGGAAAGGAAATCACAAGGGAGGGCACCCCACGTAGGTTGGAAAAGGTTGGGAGGGTTATGTTATGCTTAGGGAGTCTCTCTCTAACCTTTATCCATCATTTTACATCCTTCTAACTCATTCTTACAATTTTACATTTTTGTCATGTTTGGACTTTAGCAATTAAAATTGTAGTTTTTTACTCACTCACACTCCGAGTGGACAAACCCATAGCAAAAGTTGTCCGACTGAGCTGAAACTTGGTCCATGGATGTAGGGAGTGCTATTCCATTTATTTTGAGCACAAATACCCCTATCAAATGTCCAAGGACCTAGTTTTTACAATTATTGCTCAAAAATAATTAATTAATTAATTAATTAAACCTCCAAACTTAGGGAAATTTAATTAAAAATTAATTAATTAAAAAAAACTAACTTAGACTCAACGAAATTCCGCGAAACTTTCTAAGATGTCTTGCATGGTCATTTAAAATAATTCCCTACAATAGTTACCAAAATATAATCCCACTAGAACGTCGTTCACCACTTTGGAGGAATTATTGCAAGTGTGAGGGAAAAACTCAAGGGAAATCAATAAGGCTGAAAATCCCAACTGATAACCTGAGGATAAAAAACCCTCGGTGAAAGGAACTCTCCTAGTGAATCGATCCTAAGGTAACTGACCTAGACATGACTCATGCAGACCTATTACATTATTAACCCACGCAAGGTTGAGGAAATTCCAGTTACAAAAAGAAGTGTCGGGGCCAAAAATGCCCTTATAGAACCAAAGTTTTCGAAAAAATTTCAACTGATGATGCATCTCATCATGGCACATGGATTTGACCACCAATTCTAAATGGGTGGTCAACATCTAGCTCCACATGGGGACGTGTGTTTGATCTTCTTGAATGAGACGGAGAGCATACAAGAATTCAACACGTACAAAACAGAGTGCTCACCAATAACCAACATAAGAATGCATATATACATAATGAAATAAACAAATGCTTATATAAATAATGAAATAACTAAAGTACAACATTATAATTTTACACAATGAAATCTATGATACCAAAAAAATTTCTAAGTACATACTGATATAATGAATGAAATAATACAAACGTAAAATACAAGGAAGCGTTAGAGATGCGTTACAACCACCCATGTAATGGATGAAATGATGCCCCAAGTGTCTGAAACATCCTTTTCCATGATGAATCACAGAAGACCCATTCCCAAGTTTTATTAACTTGGAACCTTTCTCTAGAAAGAACCAACCAGGATCCATGCTACTTCTTCCCTTCAACCAAATACTAGAATATGAAAAGACGTGTAAACCCTGAATACTTTGATGCTCATAACTATCAAGGTGGGAGGCCAACCAATAATCATAATGATATGACATTGATAAACTGAAGGCGCCCTTCATTTCCACATAATTCTGCGTTTATTCATCATTTGTTTGAGAAGTTGGAAAAGAACATATCACAGGAACCATCATATTGTTTTCCTCAAGGTTTTCAAAGTTATCCTTCAAAAAGATTGGTTCCTCGGGAGGAGGGTGGGAACTCGAATCATCTAGATATTCAACATTTTCAAACTCAAATCCCTTTACTTCCTCCAAACAAATGACTGACTCATCCATGGATTCATCCAGAATTTCCCCATGAACTTCCTCATCTTTTTCACTGTCAAGCTCAATTTCATGGGGGTCCATACATTCAATATAAGTCTTTGTAAAATCATCTTCTATGACCTCCAATTGATCTTTCAGGGCCACAAACTATTCAATCATGGCTTCGCATTGTTCTTCATGGGGAAATTGTATATTCTGAACTACTTCATTAATTTCCTTAATGGGATCTGGTGTAGAATCAACCTCTGTGTCTGAATTAGATGTTCTAGTAGATAGAAGATTTTTCCTCTCCCATGTTTCCATAAAATCATCAACCAATTCATTGTAAACGCTATTCCAATTTCTCCCAAATCCGTACAAAAAGGCAAACAGCAAGTCCCGCATGGTCTTGAACTTTTTATCATTCAAATCATGAAACCAATCATAAGCCAACTCCCCAGCAAGAGTCATGACAAACAATCGCATTATAACATCCTCATAAATAGGTGGGTCACACCAATTATCAATACACGGCGTGAAGGCCTTGATGTGAGCGCTACCATCACCATAATCATGATAGTCAGGAAGGTTATCAATAACATCTTCAGATATATCATGGGGGTAACCAACAATTCCCAAAAAATCAATAGGACTATAAGAATCATCCATTTCTAACTAGACATTTAAACAAAGGTCTAAAGGAAAGGACTAGGACCCAAGATTACTAAGGATCCGACAAGAAGGAAAACATGCTAACCTCATCCAGAAACTTTTTCAAGTTCAAGGATGAAGAAAACAAGCTGTGAGTTCCTTCTTGAAGAATACTTTGTCAATTTATTTTAAAGTGGAGTCTCCGGATGACCAAGTTTATTTCAGACAAACAAGAGCATCAAAAAAATAAAAAAACAAGAAGGAAAATAAAAGTTAATTTATTAAGTTTGGAGCAAGAATTGGACATCAATGAGTGTTTCTTCCCCAAGAATTTCAAGCAGCCCACAAGGATTTCTCTTTGCATTATACTTGATAAAAAATTTCAATGGAGTCGCCACTTGGAAAGAAGCAAACAAAAACAACCAATGCAAGTTCAAAGAATTATTAGTTCTTAAAAAAAATTAAGTTGTTTTGACCAAAGATAAATGACTTATCCCGGACAACGACGCCAAAGATGTTGTCGTCCTTATACACACTTGCAAACGCGAGCTAAGACCGGCTCACTTAGTGTGTCCTTGGAGGCACAATGCCTAGGTTCAAATCCCACACTGTCACTTTGACTTGAACCTCTTCCGTGTAGGCTCACTCCTAGGGAATCCAAGGGGGGTTGTCCCTAGTTACTAGATAAGTTTTAGAGTTAGGTTCAAGGAGTTGATTTTAATTTCTTAAGGTTAGAGGGGATCTAATCTAGGATGCTAAGGCAACAATGCAAGATGCAGGGTTAGTATGTTAAGCAAGCCTTTTCCTAGGGAAACTAAGAATAGTGCCTAAGGTTGGGCAAGGGGTCAACTAAAGTTAAAGGGGGTTTCTTTACAAATATGATTACAATATTACTTACAAAAGAATAACTTAATCAAATAATACTAGATAYAAGATTTACAATTAAAAAAATGCTAGAATACAACAAACAAGCTAACCACTTTACTTATTTTGTGTTTGTGCAAGATATAAAGAGATCAAAGAAACATATAACATTTACAATATCGACATCAAGATCATCAATACATCAATAAAGAAGATTAAACACAAGTATTAAAGATGAAATAAAACCACTCTTAATTATTAAATCCATGAAATTTTTAGAGACTTAAGTCGAAGGTTTAGTTATGAAGCTTTCTTAAGATTATTAAGTTTTATTAAGCTTTCACAAAAGCCTCCTCCTCCTATTGCCAAATAAATGTTGGATACTCAATAAGTGTTTCCACCCTATCTTCGCAGGTCAGCCCGAAAGATTGAATACTCCCAGAAAGGACACATCATGTGCGTCGTGAGACCATCCCCGACCTACACCCTCTGTTTCTGAAGCAGGAGCATCGCTCCAAAGCCCAGCTATGGCCCAGCCAGCTCAGCATACATGCGTGTTCAATGGGAGGAGAGGCACAACCCTCTCATTTCATATTTTGAATTTGAAATCAATGTAATTAAATGTTGTAAGTCCGTGGAGCCATAAAGCTATGCCTATGCATAGGCTTTAGTTAATAGGTAGCCTTAAATGGTTGTAAGGTTGGATCTAGATCCGATCTGGACTAGACAGCCCATTCGGATAGGTGAGATGGAGGGAAGAGATCAAAGATCCCCCTCATGTAAAAGATCTCAGATTCTTCTTTGTATCTAGCGTAGAAGGTAGATAGTAGAACAGAGAGAAGAGATAACTGAGACTCAATCGTAGTCCAGTCTTTGTAATCTTGTATAGGCATTATGATTAATAGAAAGAGCAGTTTTTCCTGCATGATTCTGTGTACGTGAATGAATGTCTTTGTGTGTTATTTTATGTCGTAGATGTGCATTTGTAGGTTTCAGATAGAGCTAGTTGTCTGTTGAGTTCTTTGATTTCAGGTTTGAAGATCTTTGAGGCTTCATTGCCAAGAGGGTGTGACAGAACACTACAGGTTCTGAGAGCCAATTCATAGAGAACACTTCCAATTCTGCGGAATTTGGACAAGGATGTGCTAGGAGGCACACCAGCTGAAGTCTTAAACTCAGGAAAAGATCTCAAGGTTGTTGAACACCTTGGAGATAGGACTATGTAGAGGAAATGCATAGCAGAAGACAGAATCTATGAGGAGTTTTGTAGAGCTCTGCCAGAAGGGCATAGAGCAGATGCACGGGTTGCATTGAGGAAAAATTCCATCATGAGTTCAGGAAGGAGGTAGAACCACTAAGGGTTCTATAGAGCTCTTCCAGAAGGGCATTGAGCACAAGCACAGAGTGTAGAGGAAAATTCCATCGTGGGTTCAAGGAGAAATCATAATCACTAAGGGATTCTGGAGAACTCTACCAGGAGGGCATTGAGAAGGTACTAGAGTGCACAATAGAACTCTCTGTTGAGTTCATTAAGGGGAACAAAATCATTATGGGATTCTGTGAGGAGAAACTCTGCCAAGAGGGCATTGAGTGGATGTGCAGATAGAGCATAGAAAATAACTCTTTTGAGTTCTGGAATAGAGAAGAGTCCAGGAGAGGATCTTCACAGGGTTCCTGAACACCCTGCAGGCTCAACAAGGACTTTCTTGAGTAAGTGATTTCCAAAGAGGGCATCATATTCTCCATCCGAGGGAGAAGGAAAAAGGGTGAAGTCCCTTAGAGGTCTGAGCAGCAGACAATCTTAGGATAGATAGCACCTTCATGTGTGCAGAGACTCTGCAAGGAGCGCAGAATTCGAAGAATCCTTCGAGGATTCAAAGAGAATAAAGCTTAGGAGGAGCAGCGCTTTCACACACAGAGCCCTGCATGTAGTCGCATATGCTGAGGAAAACCCTTTGGAGGGTTCAAGTCAAAGAAGCTCAGGAGGGACAATGTCCTTCGAATATAGGCGAGAGACGAGGAGGCAGGGTTCGCAGAGCTGAGCAAACGCCGAGACCTTTGATACTTGGGAAATCTTCCAATTTAGGAAGAAGCGCATGCTCAAAGTAGGAGTCATAGTTTCCATTAGATCAATTGGAGAGGAGAGATCTGGGTCGTCGAAGTCTACGTCCAGAAACGCATAGGAAGGAGAAAAAACGGACGACGGAGACACTTCGTGGAGAAGTGTCGAGATGTCGTGGGTCGTTGGATCGCACCAAGTTGCAAGAGAGTTAAGCCCATAGAAGCAACCAGGAGAGGAGCTGTATGGAAGGTGGAGACACTTCGAGAAAGAAGAGGTGAGATTACGATAGCCGTTGGATCTTGTAGAATTGCAAGGCGGTTAGGGATCGACGAAGTCCCAAAAAGGTCTTAGCTTGGGATCTCGTGATCTCGGAGGTTCGCAAGGGGAGAGCACAAGAGTTGGCTACCTCAAATCATGAAGTCGTGAAGTGCGAGTTGCAAGGAGAAGGTACAACCATTGGATCCAGGTCATGGGAAGACCGTTGGATCAGAACTTTCGCTATATCGCGCATCAGAGGTTCAGAGGTTGGAAGGACCACTCTTCGACTGTCAAATTCGCAAAGTGCTGAGAGTCGGGGCTCATGTGAACACGTGGCATGTCCATTAGGTGGGGACCACGTGATTTATAGGTGGCATAATGACAGCACCCAGAGAAAGGTGAAAGTGGGTGACAGGTAGTGGACACGTGTCGCCTGGGAAGGAGTCAACTCATCGTCGACACATCGTGTCTCAGGGGATCGTAAGAAAGGAGAACGAGGGCTCAATGCTCCAACTCATGAGGTTGTGAGTAGCAAGAGGTGCTAGCATTTAGACCTAGCCAACGGTCACATGTGGAGGATGTTGACAAAGAAGGAGCCATACCTGTATCGTGGTCTCGGGTATCGGAGGTGTGGAGAAAGAGGAGTCGAGAGCTTCGACTCACGAACTCGTGAGATCGTGAGGTTGTGACAAGTGCCTTTAGGAATAGGTCTTGGTCATAGAGTTGCGGTCATTGGGAGGAGGTGAATCTCGCACCTTGTGCCTGTTCGCACAGGTGGGGTTTCCAAAGGACCTGTGGATCGAATTTATTGGAGATTCCAGTAGGAATCCAAGGAGCCGCTTCGGCTCAAGGGAATTTTAGAACGATCCTGAGTGGATTTTGGCCCGAGGGTCTTAGGGTCTGCATCATTGTGGTATCAGAGCTTGAATTTGTTTGTATATTTCAGGCAGAGGGAAAGAGAATACTCTGATGCACATCAAAGTGGTATCAGAGGCAGCTTGCAGAGACAGGCAAAGGAAAGCACAGTGCTGGGAACTCTGAGGTGATTGTTGGGAGGTACGCAGCAGTCAAGGAGATAGTCAAGAGGACTACAGGGAGATGATGGAAACACTCAAAGTTGCAGAGTGACAAAAACATATTTTCTAGGAGGGCAGATAGATAGAAGGCATAATGGCTACTGAAGGTCATGTACGCGGTGGAAAGAAGAACCACCGCAGCAGGAGAACGCTGCAAGGGATAAGAACTCACCAAGATCAGAGCGAGGATGGAAGAGCTTGCACTATGGGTGCAACAAGATACAAGGTCATGATGGGTATATGAATGGCCCATCAGGACGAAGGTAAAATGGCCAGTCAAGGCATTGATGGCCAAAAGGTAGCAAAGGTTGTTGAGAAGATGGTTGAGGCATGCTGAAAACCTCAATAGACCAGAGGAGGAAATGGTTCAGGTGTGTGAACCAGAGTCTGGGAGAAATCTCAGTGATGAGGATGACATGAGATCAACCAAAGATCTCGAAGATTGCTAGGAGAGCAGAGGGGAAATTCCCAATTGCCAAAAGGGAAATGAAATGAGATCGTTGCGGGATCTCATAGACTGTCAAGAGGATAGCCAGGGAATTTCATATTGCCAAGAGGACAATGAGATGAGATCACTGCGGGATCTCATAGACTGTCGGGAGGGCAGCAAAGAAATCACATATTGCCAGAAGGATCAGGAGAACATTCTGATGATTGGAGGAATTCAAATATTCCTGCTAGATAGCCCAGTTGAGGCAATAACTTGTGTTGCAGAAGAAGCAACAACAAAAGGACATCCAACTGTGAATATCGAAAAGATGGAGAAAACATTAGAAGCTACCCAAGAAGAAGAATAAGAAGAGCATTCCGAGGAATGGCTCAAAATTTTCAACCAGGAAGTTGAAACAAATACAACTGCAGCACTGAAGATGACACCAATAGAGGAGCAGGCAGATAGATTTTTCACTCCATGGGAGATGGATTTGGAGATGTTGGAGGATTGGATAAACAATCCAGAGCCAATAGGTGACTATCATGAGCAGATTGAAACACTGGAGATAAGGGTAGAGATGCAGGGCATGCGCATCCAACAGGCTAAGTTGGAAGCAGATGAAAGGGAATTCCAGGCTAAGGAGCAGCTGGAAGAAGCTGGACACATACCAGCAAGAGGAATGGAAGTAGCAGCACTATCAGATAAAGAGGCTGAACAACGGTTCAGTCAAGAGAAGACTGCAAAGAAGACTGCAACATAGTGAACACTTAGTGCCACACAGGGAGAAGTGACAGTCAAGTTGTCAAAGAGGGAAGCTGAGCAGTAGCTCAGTAATGAAATAGCAGAATGGGAATCTGCAACAGGGTGGCAGGTTGAGGCCACAGAGGATGAAGAATATGGCATGGGAGATCATGGTGATCTGCCCATTTGCAGAAAGAAATTGCAACAGAGGAGACTGCATGAACAGAGCCAACCATTTCAGCAGTTGGACAAGGTGATCAATGATATTAGGAAGTTGATGTTGAAGTCAACACAAGAGACTGCCAATAGGGAGAAGCTGAGCAGAAGATAAATAGCAGCAGTAGTAGCAGAGCAGTGGAAGCATCAGCAGAACAGAGGAACAAAGAGACAACTCCAAAGAGCTGTTTGGGATCCAGGTGGATTTCAACAACCAGGGTGGAGAGCTCATGAGAAGGAGCTCATGAGCAGGAGCTCATGAAATTTTTACAGCAGAGGAGTATGATGCAGGAGCATCACTCCAAAGACCAGCTATGTGCCAGCTAGCTCAGCATACATGTGCGTTAAATGGGAGGAGAGGCGTATCCCTCTCGTTTCATATTTTGAATTTGAAATCAATGTAATTAAATCTTGTAAGGCTGTGGAGCCATAAAGCTATGCCTATGTGCAGGATTTAGTTAATAGGTAGCCTTAAATGGTAGTAAGGCTGTATCTAGATTAGATCTAGACTAGACAGCACATTCAATGTAAATTTAATGTAAATTGAATAGGGTAGGTGAGATGGAGGGAAGATCTCAAAGAGCCCCCTCATGTAAAAGATCTCAGATTCTTCTTTGTATCTAGCGTAGAAGTTAGAGAGTAGAACATAAAGAAGAGAGGAATGAGACTCAATTGTAGTCTAGTCTATGTAACCTTGTACATGCATTCTGATTAATAAAAAGAGCAGTTTTTCCTGCATGATTCTGTGTACGTGAATGAATTTCTTTGTGTGTTATTTTATGTTGTAGATGTATGATGTAGATGTGCATTTGCAGGTTACATACGGAGCTAGTTGTCTGTTGAGTTCTTTGATTTCAGGTTGGGATATCTTTGAGGCTTCATTGCCAAGAGGGCATGACAGAACACTCCGGGTTCTAAGAGCCAGTGCATAGAGTGCACTTCCAATTTTGTGGAATTCGGACAAGGATGTGCTACGAGGCACACCAGCTAAAGTATTAAACTCAGGAAAATATCTCAAGGTTGTTGAACACTTTAGAGATAGGACTGTGTAGAGGAAAGGCACAACAAAATATAGAATCTATGAGGAGTTATGTAGAGCTCTTCCAGACGGGCATAGAGCAGATGCACGAGTTGCATTGAGGAAGAATTCCATCGTGAGTTTAGGAAGGAGGTAGAACCACTGAGGGTTCTATAGAGCTCTTCCAGGAGGGAATTGATCACAGGCACAGAGTGCATAGGAGAATTCCATCGTGGGTTCAAGGAGAAATCAGAATCGTTGAGGGATTCTGGAGAACTCTGCCAGGAGGGCATTGAGCAGGTGCTAGAGTGCACAACATCACTCTCTATTGAGTTCATTAAGGGGAACAAAATCACTGTGGGATTCTGTGAGGAGACACTCTGCCAGGAGGGCATTGAGTGGATGTGCAGATAGAGCATAGGAAATAACTCCTTTGAGTTCTAGAATAGAGAAGAGTCTAGGAGAGGATCTTCACAGGGTTACTGAACACCCTGTAGGATCAGCAAGGAGTTGCTTGAGTAAGTGGTTGCAAAGGAGGGCATCAGATTCTCCATCTAATGGAGAAGGAAAATGGGTGAAGTCCCTTAGAGGTCTGAGCAGAACACAAGCTCAGGATAGATAGCACCTTCATGTGTGCAGAGAATCTGCAAGGAGCGCAGAAGTCGAAGAATACTTCGAGGATTCAAAGAGAATAAAGCTCAGGAGGAGAAACGCTTTCACACACACAGCCCTGCAAATAGTCGCAGAGGCTAAGGAAAACCCTTTGGAGGGTTCAAGTTAGAGAATATCATAAGGGACAGCGTCCTTCGAATACAGGCGAGAGACAAGGACGCAGGGTTCGCAGAGATGAGAAAAGGCCGAGACCTTTGATACTTGGGAAATCTTCCAATTCAGGAAGAAGCGCATGCTCAAAGGAGGAGTCACAACTTTCGTTAGATCAACTGGAGAGTAGAGATATGGGTCGTCGAAGTCTTTGTCCAGACACACGCAGGAAGGAGAAGAAACAAATGGCGGAGACACTTCATGGAGAAGTGTCGAGATGTCGTGGGCCGTTGGATCGCACCAAGTTGGGAGAGAGTTAAGCTCGTAGAAGCAGCCAGGAGAGGAGTTGTATGGACGGTGGAGACACTTCAAGAAAGAAGAGGCAAGATTACGATAGTCGTTGGATCTTGCATAATTGCAAGGCAATTAGGGATCGACGAAGTCCCGAAAAGGTCTGAGCTCGGGATCTCGTGATCTCGAAGGTTCACAAGGGGAGAGCACAAGAGTTGGGTGCCCCAACTAACCAAGTCGTGAAGTGCAAGTTGCGAGGAGCAGAGAAAACCGTTGGTTCCTGATAACGGGAAGACCGTTGGATCAGAACTTTCGCTATATCGCACATCGGAGGTTCAGAGGTTGGAAGGACCACTTTTCGACTGTCAATGTCGCGAAGTGACGAGAGTCGAGGCTCGTATGAACACGTGGCATGTCCATCAGGTGGCGATCGTGTGATTGATAGGTGGCGTAATAACAACACCCAGAGAAAGGTTAAAGCAGGTGACAAGTGGTGGACACATGTCGCTTGGGAAGGAGTCAACTCATCGTCGACTCATCGTGTCTTGGGGAATCACAAGAAAGGAGCACGAGGGCTCAATGCTCCAACACACGAGATCGCAAGTAGCGAGAGGTGCTAGCATTTATCCCTAGCTGACGGTCATGTGTGGAGGATGCTGACAAAGATGGATCCATACACGTATCATGGTATCGGGTATAAGAGGTGTGGAGAAGGAGGATTCAAGAGCTTCGACTCAAGAACTCGCGAGATCGTGGGGTTGCGACAAATGCCTTTAGGAATAGGCCTTGGTCATAGCGTTGTGGTCACTGGGAGGAGGTGAAGCTCACGCCTAGTGCCTGTTCGCACGGGTGGGGTTTTGGAAGGACCTTTGGATCAAATTTATTGGAGATTCCAGCAGGAATCCAAGGAGCCGCTTCGGCTCAAGGGAATTTTAGAATGATCCTGAGCGGATTTCTACCTGAGGGTATCGGGGTCCACGTCATTTTGGTATCAAAGCCTGACTTTGTTTGTATATTCTATGCAGAGGGAAAGAGAATAATCTGATGCACATCAAAGTGGTATCAAAGGAAGCTTGCAGAGACAGGCAAAGGAAAGCACAGTGTTGGGAACTCTGAGGTGATTGTTGGTAGGTACACATCAGTCAAGGAGACATTTAGGAGGACTGTAGGGAGATGTTGGAAACACTCAAAGTTGTAGAGTGACAACAACATATTTTCCAGGATGGCAGATAGATAGAAGGCAAAATGGCTACTGAATGTCATGTACGCGGTGGAAAGAAGAACCACCAACGGTAGGAGAACACTGGAAGGGATAAAGAACTCACCGAGAGAAAAGCAAGGATGGAAGAGCTTGCACTACAGGTGCAATAGGATACAAGGTCACGATGGGTATATGAATGGCCCATGAGGATGAAGGTAAAATTGCCATTCAAGGCATTGATGGCCAAAAGACAGCAGAGGTTGTTGAGAAGATGGTTGAGGCATGTTGAAAACCTCAACATACCAGAGGAGGAGATGGTTCAGGTGTGTGAACCAGAGGCTGGGAGAAATCTCAGTGATGAGGATGACATGAGATCAGCCAAATATCTCGAAGACTGTCGGGAGAGTAGAGGGGAAATTCCCAATTTCCAAGAGGGCAATGAAATGAGATCGTTGCGGGATCTCATAGACTGTCAAGAGGATAGCCAAGGAATTTCATATTGCCAAGAGGGCAATGAGATGAGATAACTACGGGATCCCATAGACTGTCAGGAGGGTAGTATAGAAATCCCATATTTCCAAAAGGATCAGGAGAGCATTTTGGTGATTGGAGGAATTCAAATATTCCTTCCAGATAGCCCAGTTGAGGCGAGAGCTTGTGTTGCAGAAGTAGCAGTAGCAAAAGGATAGCTAGTTGTGACTGTCGAAAAGATGGAGCAGACATTAGAAGCTACTTAAGCAGAAAAAGAAGAAGAGCATTCTGAGGAATGGCTCAAAATTTTCAGCCAGGAAGCTGAAACAGAGACAACTGCGGCACTGAAGTTGACAACAACAAAGGAGTAGGCAGATAGATTGTTCACTCCATGGGAGATGGAGTTGGAGATGTTGGAGGATTGGATAAACAATTTAGAGCCAATAGGTGATTTCCATTAGCAGATTGAAACCCCGGAGATAAGGGTAGAGATGCAAGGCATTCACATCCAACAGGCTAAGTTGGAAGCAAATGAAAGGGAATTCCAGGATGAGGAGTAGTTGGAAGAAGATGGACACATGCTAGCAAGAGGAATGGAAATAGCATTAATGTCAGATGAAGAGGCTGAATACCAAGTCATTCAAGAGAATACTGCAACAGAGTGGACACTTTGTGCCACACAAGGAGAAGTGAAAGTCAAGTTTTCAAAGAGGGAAGTTGAGAAGCAGCTCAGTAATGAAATAGCAGAATGGGAATCTACAACAGGGTGGCAATTTGATGCCATAGAGGATGAAGAAGATAGCATGGGAGATCATGGTGATCTTCCCATTTGCAGAAAGAAATTGTAGCATAGGAGACTGCATGAACAGATCCAGCCATTACAGTAGCTAGACGAGGTGATCGATGAGATCAGGAAGCTGATGTTGAAGTCAGTACAAGAGACTGCCAGCAGGGAGAAGCTAAGCAGAAGAGAAACATCAACAGTAGTAGCAGAGCAGCGGAAGCAACAACAGAACAGAGGAACAGAGAGACAACTCCAAAGAGTTGTTTGGGATCCAGGTGGATTTCAACAACCAGGGTGGAGAGCTCATGAGAAGGAGCTCATGAAATTTTTACAGTAGAGGAGTATGATGCAGGAGCATCGCTCCAAAGCCTAGCTATGCGCCAGCCAACTCATCATACATGCGTGTTCAATGGGAGGAGAGGCACAACCCTCTCGTTTCATATTTTGAATTTGAAATCAATGTAATTAAATGTTGTAAGGCTGTGGAGCCATAAATCTATGCCTGTGCATAGTCTTTAGTTAATAGGTAGCCTTAAATGGTTGTAAGGCTGGATCTATATCCGATATGGACTAGACAACCCATTCAATGTAAATTGAATAGGGTAGGTGAGATGGAGGGAAGAGCTCAAAGAGCCCCCTCATGTAAAAGATCTCATATTCTTCTTTGTATCTAGCGTAGAAGGTAGAGAGTAGAACAGAGAGAAGAGATAACTGAGACTCGGTCGTAGTCCAGTCTTTATAACCTTGTACATGCATTCTAATTAATAAAAAGAGAATTTTTTCCTGCATGATTCTGTGTACCTGAATGAATGTCTTTGTGTGTTATTTTATGTTATAGATGTATGTTATAGATGTGCATTTGCAGGTTACAGAAAGAGCTAGTTGTCTGTTGAGTTTTTTTATTTCAGGTTTGGAGATCTTTGAGGCTTCATTGCCAAGAGGGCGTGACAGAACACTGCGGGTTCTCAGAGCCAGTGGATAGAGTGCACTTCCAATTCTGCGGAATTTGGACAAGGATGTGCTAGGAGGCACACCAGCTGAAGTCTTAAACTCAGAAAAATATCTCAAGGTTGTTGAACACCTTGGAGATAGGACTGTGCAGAGGAAAGGCACAACAGAAGACAAAATCTATGAGGAGTTATGTAGATGTAATGTACCTCAAAATTTACATAAAAAAAAAAATTAATTGGGTGCCTTGGGTTGATTCTGTGTCTTTAAATTTTTCAGTCATTCGTCAACCATAATGTACAACAGTCTTATTGCCTTTTATTTCTCTATCCTATTTTAACATATTGTCGCCTCCTCCTATTTTGGTATTGAGTTATATATGAACACAGGTACATAGCTAGGGATATCTTGTCTCATTGCAACTTGGTAATATCCACCGTTTTTGTTTCCAAAACCCACTTTATGATATGGAGATGTAACTACTTAGAACCAGTATCATATTAATGCAATGTTCGTAGATGTAAGGCCTTATAACATTCATTCTGATATATATATATATATATATATATATATATATATATATATATATATATATATTATAGGGTCTACAAGAAGAGGTTAACATTATTCAGAATACTTTTAAACATATATTGTTGGGTATAAAATCGGGCTCTAATTTGCACCATGAAATAAAGCACGCAGAGGCTAAACTTGGTAAGGTTAGGTTACCATCGTGCCACTAGGAAATTTCTGGTACTTAATGATATTATACTATCCACTTCAGATGGTTAATGCGATGGTGGTTAGGTTCAACACATAACCAGTATAGTAAGACATAAAAGTAACCCTATGTTGGCTACCCAGTGTACCTTGTCATTAATATTCTGAGCAAATGATAGAGATCGGAGCCATCTTGCCTTAAAGGCTTGTCTGCAACATTTAAGGTGCTCTGAGATGAGTCTATTTGGTTCAGTACTCAGCCTGTGTGCCTTAATGCAATGTCGACAACTTACCATATTCACATGGCCCAAGTACAAATACCCCATCCCCATTATTCCATGCGAAAGGTTATTCCAGCGCTTTCACTTTCATTCTGGTTTTGATTTGGTGAAGGAGAAAGAAACATATCAGACCATTTTCCGTTTGGCTTTATCATCATGGTCATGAGTTTGTGATTCAGCCCCTGTGCCATATGGGAGGAAATATTGGAAGGAACTTCTCGATGAGCAGCTCTGTGCAGGGTAAGTTCGCCCTTGACTATTCTTTTGTTTATGCATTCGGATTTTTCTGTCTCGTCAAGTAGGTCTCTGTATGCTCCTGCTTCTCGGTCAAATCCTCGATAGCATTCTCATTTTACTTATAGGTTACTGTAAAAAGGGATAGTTGGTACTCTAGCAAGGTTTAGGTCCTTTCAAAGTTTATATCCTTTCTCTGTACTAGCCTTCCTGTCGAGGCCGAGCTATTCTCCTCTTGTGGAGGAACTTATTGTGGTGTATGTTATAAATGTGCATTCAGGATATTCTTTATTTGATTGATCTTTTGTTATTGGGCCTAGTTTTCTCCATCGGTTAGTCTCTTAGATGACAGAGTGTCATGTTCAAGTTTCCCTTACTTGTGTGCGTGACAGACCTTTCGACACAGTGTTGATCTTGAAAATTCATGTGTTTAATTAATGTGTTCGCTAGTGTTATTATATCGATTAGAAGCGACGTTCTAAAGGCCAGAGGCATTTTAATCCTTTCTGTTATGATTGAAATGTCACACTGGTTTTATATTTACCATTACTTTATGATCGTTATACGCATATCATTTCCTGCAATGTTTCCTTGGATTAAACACTGGTATTCATCGCTAATGATGGGACCCTTTGTTGTGCTAGGGTACCCATCAGGGGAACATGAACTCCTCTTCCCTTTTCAGTCTGGGAGGCTCACGGTTTAGCGCAATGGAAAAGGTTATGAAACCCTCCATTACAGTTAAGTATTTCACCAGCCTCTTTTCTAATTACGTTTATGTTCCTTAATTTAATCATATTATTCATGTTGGATATAATTTAATGTTTCACAATACTTTTTGTAGGTGCAGTCACATCGAAGCATAGAAACACCCTATTCACTCCTTCAAGAGGTATTCGGGTTCCAACACAGTTCCCTTCAGTCTAAGTCATTTCAAGTTTACGTACACCGATGGTCAAGGCTATTTATCGTCCCTAATGCTTTGAAGACTTTTAGTTCCAAGTTCTTTATTAGTTGATAGAGGTTACACCCTAATTTGTATAAATATTTTGGCACATAGAAAAACACGCCAAGCTTGCACCTGGTTGGATTTGTGATATCCAGATAGTGTTCCATTTAATTAATATGATCATTATGTATTGGGTTTATTTTGTTGTGGATACGGGTTCTAATCTATCACTTTATGTGTTTAATGTTCTCCTCTATATTTCCGAAAATGATTTGTTATTACAGATTCAAATTATTTTCCTGAGTTATTCTAGTTATTTTTCCAGAATTGATCCCATTGTTGATTACACAGTCCCTCCCAAAATGATTCGGCCAAGCACAGTAGTATACCTAAAACTAGCACAGTAACAAGTGCACCTAAGGGTTTTGTTTTTTCACCGGGATTGTGCGACGACTTCCAGATTTCATTTATGCATCGTATACTTCTACTCTGATATAAAACTAGTTTTGGTAGGAGTTTGAACCTGATTCTTACTCCACCCATACAAAGTTTGACTCATCAATCCAGTTGCAATAGAATATTTCGTGGAAGAACCTATGCCTATGGAACTACAACCAGATTTTGGGGTTTTCAATATATAACGGTTGGAAATAATACAGGAAAATATATTTGTCTGGTTGAGACTGTAACAGATCAAGACTTCAAGACTTCGTGTTTGTTTCTGTTCAGGTGCTTACTTTACTCCTTTATACCCGCAACATTTTCTTTCCCTGTTTAAACAAATAACACCATAGCTTCGCTATGCAAAATTACTATTTACCTTCTATTTTCTACTACAGCTATTAATCAAGCCTTTTATTAGTCTACTCGCCAGAAATAGATAGCATTGTTACTATGACAAAAATTTGTGGTTATACTATCATAGTCATCTCTAATTAACAGAGTCATCTCTAATTTACTATCATAACCATACTGATTTACATACACTCAAATCTTTTTGTAATGGGGTCTATGGAGTTTGTGGAATTATTTTCCTACTTATATGTTTATATATCTACCTAGTTCTTCCAGATTCTGTTGTGATCAGTTTACTCCAACGTCATTATTCCACTGATACAAAACGCCCATTATAATATATATATATGTTCATAAAGAAAAATACCTATACAGGTTTACATGCATATCGAATAATACCTCGGTGATATTGGGTGTATTTACTTTGAATTTGAATTGTATATTCACTAGAGGAGGCTCACTATATACTATAATCATCTACAGGAATATAATTCGCCATAGACATTGGCACAAGTGACTTCAATCACGTTATGCAAACAATTTTATTTTCCTTTTTCTCAACAGAAATTAATTAAGAAGATAGATGTAGTCTATGGTCCATTCTATTATGAGATTAGTAACTTCTACAGAACTTGTCTTACCGGTTAATACATTCAATGACTTTAATAATTACTCAGCATCATGTCTAAATAAATAAGTCCATTTCTAGCTAACGACTAGGAAGTAATGGATAGATCTTCCCACTACAACTTTCAACCAGAAATTCATTCATAGAAGTAAATAGATTGCAGCACATGACATTTAACAAGGGTAAGATAGAGTACTAGAATATCTGAATCAAATTTGTGGGAAGTCAAAGGGAATAGCCACGTTCCTCCCAACCATAGAATCGGGAAGCCAATCTACTTACCTGATGCACCCCCTAACATGACCATGAATCCATGAGGACGAATTGAAATCTCCTCTCCAGCAATGTCCTTCAATTCTAGCAAAATCCCCCTTGCCTCACACTCACACAACAGTACGCATAATAGCAAGAAGGAAAAAAATCAATAGTCTCCTTTCCCAACATACTTGGTAGCATCTTGCCTCCTCACAATATATGTTATTTACTAATTTGCCTAGGTCTTTTTTTTCCCTCCTTTGGGAATTTTCACAGCTTTCTAAATCCCTGATTTTCAGGGGCTGCCAATGGCCAAATCATTGATTTGCCACTTGTAACAATCAGCCCAGATTTAATTCCAATGTGTTCCACACTCATGGAGTCATGGTCAGCTAAATTTAACATGCCTGTTCCATTTGTCCTCCTGCAATTAATATAAAATATTCTATTTTCATACAAGTGTCATAGTCAAATAGTTAGTTGGTTCAATTCAGGTCTCTGTCCAATAGTAATAATAATTAATTACAATCATCAAATTCGAAATTCGAAATTTCCACAAATGGAAAAAAATTTCCAAATTCGAATTTACTAAAAACGGAATGAATTTTCAGCATATTTAAATTTCAAAAATAATTTATTTTTTTTGGGACGTCACATCCTTTCCCACTTCAGTAAAACACTTTCCTCAATGTTCGTTCCTTTCCTGGAACAAGATTGGATGATATTTCCGCAAATCTCCCTCCAACTCCCAAGTGGCCTCCTCAGGACTAAAGTGCTTCCATTGCACCTTTACCTGAGCGACGACTCTGTTCCGAAGTGTTATTTCTCTCCGGTCCAGAATGCGCAGGGGTTCCACCTGGAACTCGCCTTCGGGTTCCACCTGCACCAAGTTCCAATCAATCATATGAGTAGGGCCATGAATATACTTTTTCAACAAAGAAATATGAAATACATTATGAATTCTCAGGTTAGCAGGGAGTGCAAGTTGGTATGCTATGGGTCCAATTCGAGCTAGTATCTCGAAGGGTCCACAAAACCTGAGTGCTAGCTTGGCACAGTTCCATAACTTCAATGAGCTTCTTCGGGCTTTGACCTTCAAATAAACATGGTCTCCCACTTGGAATTCCAAGTGTCTTCTTTTCTGATCTGCATATATTTTATGTTTGTCTTGTGCTTCTTTCAAATTCAATTGTACCTTCCTTACCGTGTTTTCCATTTCTTGGAGCATCTCTGGTCCCACCATGAGTTTGTCTGCCGGGTTATCCCAGCTAATTGGAGTCATACATTTTCTACCGTATAGTATTTTGAAAGGGCTCAATTTAGTCGAAGTCTGGTATCCATTGTTATATGCAAATTCTACCAAGTGTAGATAGTCTTCCCACTTATTTGGTTTTGTTCTTCCTTACATGCGGAGCATATCCTCCATGATTTGGTTTGTTCTTTTAGTCTGTCTATCCGTTTGCAGGTGATAACTCGTACTAAAATTCAAGTTAGTATTTAGTCCTGCAAACAATTACTTCCAAAAGGCGGATGTGAATTTTACATCTCTATCTGAAATCACCATTTTAGGAATACCATGCAATCTAAACATATCTTTCATGAATATTTCAGCAATGTTTATAGCTTTAAAAGTAGATTTCACGGGAATAAAGTGTGCAGACTTACTGAGTTTATCGATTACAACCATAATAGAATCATTTTGTTTCTGATTTTTAGGCAAACCTGTTATAAAATCCGGTGATATGGTCTCCCACTTCCATTTTGGTACTGGTAATGGTTGTAATAGGTGGTTGGATGTTGGTGTTCATCCTTAACCTGCTGACAATATTGGCACCTAGCCAAGTATTATGTTGTTTCGCCCTTCATATTAGGCCAATAAAATAGTTGTCTAAGTGTTGTTACTGTTTTCTGGTAACCTGGATGGCCAGAATACGGTTTCTTATGCACTTCGTCCAAGACTGTTAATTTTAACTCTGCAGAATCTGGTAAATAAAGCCTATTTTTAAATCGTAGTAGTCCCTTCTTGTCGATACTTAGATCCGTTTTATCTGAGTTTATGGTATTGTTCTATAATTCTGCCATTACCCTAGTGTAATTTCTGTCGTTAATACCTTTTGTGCTTATCCTTTGTTTCAGATCACTTTCGTCCCTGCTGATACTTATCTTGAATATCCCATGGACTCTTCTGCTTAAAGCGTTTGCTACTTTATTTTCCTTACCCTTGATGTGTTTGACGTTGAAGTCGAATTTGCTTAAGAAGGCTAGCCACCTTGCTTGTCTTGCATTAAGGTCTGGTTGGTTAAACAGATATTTCACCCCGCTATTATTCGTTAATAGTAGGAATTTTCTGCCCATTATGTAGTGTCGCCATATTTTTAAGGCGTGTATTACTACTGCTAATTCTAAGTCATGAGTGACATAATTTCTCTCGTGTTCCTTTAATTTTCAGGATTCATAACAAATAACATGTCCTTCCTGAGTTAGGACACCACCTAGTCCTTCTTTACTTGCATCCACACATACCGTGAAGTCTTTATCGGGGTCTGCTACCTTCAATATGGGTGTAGTTGTCAATAATACCTTCATTTTTTTAAAGCTGTCTTGGCACTTTTCTGACCTGTTAAACTTGGTTCCTTTCTTTTGCAATGAAGTGATAAGGTAGGTTATCTTGGAAAACCCTTCTATAAACCTGCGGTAATATCCGGTGATTCCCATGAACGACTGTATATCTGCTACATCCTTGGGCACCAGCCATTCCATAATGGATTTTTTATTTTCCAGGTCTATGACAATGCCTCCTGCTGAAATCACATGTCCTAAATATTGTATTTCCTTCTGATAGAAGTCACACTTGTCAAATTTGGCGTACAGTTTGTGTTTCCTCAACGTTTGCAGAACTATCCTTAAGTGTTCATCATGTTCCTCTTCTGTTTTTTAATAGACTAGAATATCGTTGATAAATACTACCATGAACTTGTCTAAGTACTGACTGAAAATACTGTTCATCAAACACATAAATGTGGTTGGCGCGTTAGTGAGTCCGAAATGTATGACTATGAATTCGTAGTGTCCATACCTTGTCCGAAAAGTTGTTTTGATTATGTCCTCGTCTTTTATCCGAGCTTGATGATAACCGGATCGTAAATCCAACTTTGAAAAGATCTTAGCCCCACCTACTTGATCGAACATATCATTTATCCTTGGTAAGGGGTATTTTTTCTTAATAGTCATTTTGCTCAGTTGTCTATTATCGATACATAGTCTTAGAGTATCGCCTTTCTTTTTCACAAAGACGACTAGTGCCCCCCATGGTGAGACACTTGGTCTGATATATTCTTTTTCCAATAATTCTTGTAATTGTATTTTTAATTCTGTCAGTTCTGGTAGACTCATTCAGTAAGGTGCCTTTGAGATAGGGGTTGAACCTAGTAGTAGGTCTATGGAGAATTCTATTTCCCTTCTAGGACGTAATTCTTGTATCTCATCCACAAACATGTCTCTGAAGTCATGTAGGACAACAAAGTCTTCTAGTTTTGGCTTATCATCTTTTCCTAGCAGATTCGTTACTTGGATGGCATAAACTTGACATCCCTTCCTCATACATTTCTTGAGTTGCATTGCTGAAACTTGTCTAACTGATACCGGTTTTGGTATATCTTGGGTTGTTCTAACAGTGCCAAAATCATCCTTATAGCTAAGTATCTTTGTATATCAATCTAGTATTGCTTTGTGTTTTTCCAACCAATCCATCCCGATAATCATATCGTAAGATCCTAGTAGTAGGATGTTCAGATGGGTCTTTATGTTTTGACCATCTGACTCTTCCACATTAGGTGTAATATAAATTAACATAGCTCCAGGGTCAATTAAAAAAAAATTCAAGCATCATTGATTTTACCTTCGATTTCTACCATCGAGGACTGGTGGTCATCTTGTCGACCATCTATGACTGCATTTATCCGATATAGGCTTCTGCCCATGTCTCCCACTGTCGAGGCTTCCTGTAGATTATGAACAACAGTTATGTTTGTTGAACTCAAACGTGGACAGTTCCTCCTTAGATGAGGCTCTCCACATTCCCAACACTTTAATGGCTCGTGGGGGTTGTCTCCAAACTTCTTTGTTCCCAGGTTTATCGGTTTACCACTGCCTTGCGTATTCAGATGGTTGGAGTGAAAATCCTTTCTCAGAAAACTTTTTGTTGTATTTCGATGAGTTGGTTGGTACCCCTTCTTTCGTTGGTTCATTCGCTCTTGTTTCTTATCCTTCCAGACTTTGGGAAACTCTACCCATTGTTTATACTGATCGTAGCACATTCGTTCTTTCCTAAATACTTTGCTCAAGGATTTGGGGTTGTCAAACTCAATTCTGTCCTTGTAGGACTGTGGTAGACAGCTTAGAAATCGCTGAATTTTTACTTTATCCTCACGGATGTACGGTACGAACATTAGCAGTTCCAGAAATTTATTTATAAGGTCCTCCATTTCCATTTGTCCAAGTCGTAACTTGTAAAATTCTTTTGTCTTCCTTTCATAGTAACTTTCCGAAAGGTATTGTTTCTTGAAATACTTAAGTCATACCATTCCAACTATTTCTCCTTTAGGCCCTTGGCCAATTTCAGGTCCTGCCACCAAATGTTGGCCTTCCCTTTCAGATTGTAGATGGCCATTCTAACCTTCATGTTGCTGGAATAGTTGTAGATCTGGAAGTATTTTTTGATGTCCAACAACCATGCCTCAGCTTCTTCTCCCATATTGGATTCTCCATCAAAGGTAGTTGGTTTAATCTTTTTAAATTCTCCTTCGAGGTGGTCTACTTGTTTTCTTTTTCTGTCAGATTTAGTTTTTTCTTCAGCTGAAGGTGTTCCTTCCGACGAACTATCTCCTTTTTATGTTTCCAGCCCTGAGTTCTTGGAGGCCCTTTTGTTGACTTCTTCCTCGTGGTTATCATCCTTTGGGATTTTCTTGGTCACTATACTGCACAGTGGGACTTCATTTATCCCTTGTTGTTCATGTTGTGCTTTTTTCAATTTTTCATTATCTGCTTTGAAAATCTGTAATTCAACAATAAGGTTCCTCATTGTTTCTAACACTTCCGTGGGCGAGCTTCTGTCACTGTTCTGTCTTGGATCTCCAGGGGGTCCTTGTTGCGGGTTTTCTCCCATCCTGATTTCTGCATCATCCTGAGCTACCATAATTAACACAAAACAAAAATAGCTTTATGTTTGTAACCATAAGATTTTTATTAGTTTTACATAAATCAGAATATATATACTAAGCAGCTATTGTGGCCCTATTCAGGTCCAGTGTTGTAACCTCTTTGCTCTGATACCATATGTAATGTACCTCAAAATTTACATAAAAAAAAAATAATTAGGTATTTTGGGTTGATTCTGTGTCTTTAAAGTTTTCAGTCATTCGTCAACCATAATGTACAACAATCTTATTGCCTTTTATTTTTCTATCCTATTTTAACATATTGTCGCCTCTTCCTATTTTGGTATTGAGTTATATATGAACACAGGTACATAGCTAGGGATATATTGTTTCATTGCAACTTGGAAATATCCATCGTTTTTGTTTCGAAAACCCACTTTATGATATGGAGATGTAACTACTTAGAACCACTATCATATTAATGCAATGGTCGTAGATGTAATGCCTTATAACATTTGTTCTAATATATATATTATTATAGGGTCTACAAGAAGAGGTTAACATTATTAGGAATACTTTTAAACATATACTATAATTTGCACCATGAAATAAAGCACGCAGAGGCTAAACTTGGTAAGGTTAGGTTACCATCGTGCCACTAGGAAATTTCTGGTACTTAACGATATTAGACTATCCACTTCGGATGGTTAATGCGATGGTGGTTAGGTTCAACACATAACCAGTATAGTAAGACAAAAAAGTAACCCTACGTTGGCTACCCGGTGTACCTTGTCATTAATATTCTGAGCAATTGATAGAGATCAAAGCCATCTTGGCTTAAAGGCCTGTCTGCAACATTTAAGGTGCTCTGAGATGAGTCTATTCGGTTCAATACTCAACCTGCATGCCCCAATGCAATGTCGACAACTTACCATATTCACATGGCCCAAGTATGAATACCCCATCCCCATTATTCCATGCGAAAGGTTATTCCAGCGCTTTCACTTTCATTCTGGTTTTGATTTGGTGAAGGAGGAAGAAACATATCAAACCATTTTCCATTTGGCTTTAGCATCGTGGTCATGAGTTTGTGATTCGACCCCTGTGCTAGATGGGAAGAAATCTTGGAAGGAACTTCTCGACAGGAAACTCTGTACGGGGTAAGTTCACCCTTGATTGTTCTTTTATTTATGCATTCAGATTTTTCTGTCTCGTCAAGTAGGTCTCTGTATGCTCTTGTTTCCCGGTCAGATCCTCGGTAGCATTCTCGTTTTACTTCGAGGTTACTGTAAAAAGGGGTAGTTAGTACTCTAGCAAGGTTTAGGTCCTTTCACAATTTATCTCCTTTCTCTGTACTAGCCTTCTTGTTGAGGCCGAGCTATTCTCCTCTTGTGGAGGAACTTATTGCGGTGTCTCTTATAAATCTGTATTCGGGATATTCTATTTTCGATTGAACTTTTGTTATTGGGCCTGGTTTCCTCCATCGGTTAGTCTTTTAGATGACAGAGTGTCATGTCCGGGTTTCCCTTACTTGGGTGCGTGACAGATCGTTCAGCACATTGTTGATCTTGAAAATTTATGTGTTTAATTAATGTGTTCGCTAGTGTTACTATATCGATTAGAAGCGATGTTCTAAAGGCCGGAGGTGTTTCAATCCTTTCTGTTATGTTTGAAATTTCACAGTGGTTTTTTATTTACCATTACTTTATGATCGTTATACGCATATCATTTCCTGCAATGTTTATTTCGATTAAACACTGGTATTCATCGCTAATCATGGGCCCCTTTGTTGTGCGAGGGTACCCATCAGGGGAACACGAACTCCTCTTCCCTTTTTGGTCTAGGAGGCTCACGGTTTAGCACGATGGCGAAGATTACGAAACCCTCCATTACAGTTAAGTATTTCACCGACCCCTTTTCTAATTACGTTTTTGTTCCTTAATTTAATCATATTATTCCTGTTGGATATAATTTAATGTTTCACAATACTTTGACCAAGTGCGGTCACGCCGAAGCATGGAAACGCCCTCTTCACTCCTTCAAGAGGTATTTGGGTTCCAACACAGTTCCCTTCCATCTAAGTCATTTCGAGTTTACATACATCGATGGTCAAGGTTATGTCCCATCCCTAATGCTTTGAATACTTTTAGTTCCAAGTTTTGTATTAGTTGATACAGGGTACGTCCTAATTTGTATAAATATTTTGGCACATAGAAAAACATGCCAAGCTTGCACCTGGTTGGATTTGTGATATCTAGACAGTCGTTCCATTTAAGTAATATGATCATTATGTATTGAGTTTATTTTTTTGTGGATACAGGTTCTAATCTATCACTTTATCTGTTTAACATTCTCCTCTATATTTTCGAAAACGATTTTTTATTACAGATTCGAATTATTTTCCTGAGTTATTCTAGTTATTTTTCCAGAATTAATCCCATTGTTGATTACACAATCCCTCCCAAAATGATTCGGCCAAGCACAGTAGTATACCTAAAACTAGCACAGTAACAAGTGCACCTAAGGGTTTTGTTTTTTCACCGGGATTGTGCGATGACTTCCAGATTTCATTTATGCATTGTATACTTCTACTCTGATATAAAACTAGTTTTGGTAGGAGTTTGAACTTGAGTCTTATTCCACCCATACGAAGTTTGACTCATCAATCCAGTTGCAATAGAATATTTCATGGAAGAACCTATTGTAAATTCTAACCTTGTACAATATCTACTGCAAACTGATATTCAAAAAGGAACAAAAAAGATACAATGGAAAATACAAACATTAAACAGAGATTTTTCACCTGGAAACCCAAACCGGGAAAACCAACATATATTATATTCATACCTTGTGTTATATTGTTTACAATACAATATACATATAGGAGCCAACGACATCCAAAACCCTAACCCAATGACCTGGATTAGTCCAAAACCCTAATTCCTTAACCAGAAATAGAAAACCATCGGCAAAAAAACAATGTGCCGAAAAACCACCTAAATAAAATGTGGTCCTGGAAATATGTCGTCCCGGTAATATGTCGTCCCGGAAATATGTCATCCCAGTAATATGTCGTCCTAGAAATATGTCGTCCCGGTGCGCGCCCGACGCAGACGCTCAGACACTCCTACTCGTGCAAAGAATATAACACATACCCAACACCTATGCCTGTGGAACTCCAACCAGATTGTGGGTTTTTCAATATATAACGGTTGGAAATAATACAGGAAAATATATTTGTCTGGTTGAGACTGTAATAGATCGAGACTTCCAGACTTCGTGTTTGTTTCTGTTCAGGTGCTTACTTTACTCCTTTATACCCGCAACACTGTCTTGCCCTATTTAAACAAATAACACCGTAGCTTCGCTATGCAAAATTACTATTTACCTTATGTTTTCTACTACAGCTATTAATCAAGCCTTTTATCAGTCTACTCACCAGAAATAGATATCATTGTTACTACGATAGAAATTTGTGGTTAAACTGTAGGTTCACCCTTTGATTAACAGAGTCATCTCTAATTTACTATCATAACCATAATGATTTACATACACTCAAATCTTTCAGTAATGGGGTCTATGGAGTTTGTGGAATTATTTTCCTACTTATATGTTTATATATCTACCTAGTTCTTTTGGATTCTGTTGTGATCAGTTTACTCCAGCGCCATTATTCCACTGATACAGAATGCCCATTATAATATATATATCTATTCATAAAAAAAATACCTATACAAGTTTACATGCATATCGAATAATACCTCAGTGATATAGGGTGTATTTACTTTGAATTTGAATTGTATATTCACTAGAGGAGGCTCACTGTATACTATAATCATCTACAGGAATATAATTCTCCATAGACATTGGCACACATGACTTCAATCACATTATGAAAACAATTTTATTTTCCTTTTGCTCAACAGAAATTAATTAAGAAGATAGATGTAGTCTGTGGTCCATTCTATTATGATATTAGTAACTTCTACATAACTTGTCTTACAGGTTAATACATTCAATGAMTTTAATAATTACTCAACATCACGTCTAAATAAATAAGTCCATTTCTAGCTAACGACTAGGAAGTAATGGATAGATCTTCCCACTACAACATTCAACTAGAAATTCATTCATAGAAGTAAACAGATTGCAKCACATGGGTATAATACATTAAGAATTATCTTCAAATTCCATGGGTATAACACATTAAGAATTATCTTCAAACTTCACAATAAATCATAGAATTCACATCATTTTCCATTTTTAGGTATGAGAGGGTTATGRTTAGCCCCTATTACCTATGYCAGTAACCAGAAGGAGAATTATTTCCCAAGAGACCCATMAAGGAGTCCCTATGTGATGATGGATGGTATGGAGTGGGATTTAACTTCATGAGTGGCATGCATAGTCATGGGAGGTTATGCAATATATTCATCCACATGAGTGCCTTTTTGTAGGAGGGAGTGTGGAGTTGTCATTTCCTTGGCACCATGTCTTTCCAAACCCCCATTTTCCTTTTTCTTTATTCATTCAACCTTTTTTGTATTTTGAATTTTATTGAAATTCCTTTTTTGGATATGCATTATTTTCATAAGAGTTTGGGTGATGGCCTCATAGCAAGGAGGCATATTTGCATTTTTCTCTTTTCCTTTTTTTTAATTATATATAGTTGCATCAACCTAGAGCATCAATATCCTTAATCTCATGGGATTATGAAGAATGAACCTATATGTGTGACATATGACCACCAACTCAAAAGTGGGGACAACGAATATTGGGAGAGATGGAGAATGTTATGTATGGATCAAGATATGGAAATTCTACCCCTATCAAAGCCCCCCAGTAGTATAACTCTACCGAAGAGTGACAACACCTATCTAGGAGGAGATGGTGACCACAAGGTGAAACAAGGAAAAAGGAACAAATTTAGAGCATCACAATCCATTATCTGACTCAATTGTTTGATCACTAATTTCATGAAAATCACATAAGGTGTTAACACTTAATATGAAGTAATGAAACAAGTTACCTTCTTTGGTTCAAGCACCATAGTCATCAAGTGAGAGTGAGCTAAGAAACATGTGGGAATAATCATTTGTAAATTGTATATGGAGAACCATGGATATTTTCTATGGAACTATTGTTTGTGATAAGGAAATAGGATAAAAATATCCTCTAGTTACCCCCTAGATGTTAGTGCGTAGAATATCTTGCACTAATGGAAGGCCTTGTAATTTCAAGGATATAATGAATTTCATAATATATATATATATATATATATATAATAATCATACATAATAACAATGTGTTCTCTACAATTCTACAAAAAAATTGAAGTAAATTCCATCATTTAGGTACTCAACACATGCACTGAAACATATGCATTATATTTTGCATGGAAAATAACATACCATTGTTAGTAAAACAAAAGTTTCACATAGTCATAAACAATTTCTATAAATAAAAATTATATATTCGAAAAGCTAATTCATTTTCCTACATTTCATATTTTTACACCATATTCAAATTCATTGTGAAAGTACCTCGAATCATCCCTCCAAGTTAACATAATGTTGTTTTTCCATGTTTTCATTTCCACCAACGTGTCATGAGAGACTATCATTAGCTTGCACCCACCCTTAATGTGATTGAGAATTGTGAGATGGAAAGAAGACATTTCACAAATGATTTTTAAGTGTTTTTCCCATGGAGTAGCTAAAAGCATTGATCAAGGATGTGGTAATGATGGATAGTAGACTATATGGG
>ML777831.1:22429-77006 GCA_009831015.1 Picea engelmannii | reverse complement strand
GGATGTCTGCTTTGAAGAGCTTAAGCCTCTCCTTGGCTCCTGGTAGGCACAGAATATGTCCAGTTTCGCTCTCGTTCCCTGATGAACGACAAAGTGAGGGCGATGCAGTGTTCACATAACTCTATTTTTGGAATTGTAACTAGGACAGTGTTTAACTAGCGGCTGGTGAATGTGGAAAGGCTTACATTTATGTTAATCATCTAAACTTCGTAATCATATGATTTTACAGTAATTTCTTAATATGATTAGGTAAATGTGAATGTGGAAAGGTCTTAATATGATTAGGTAAATGTGAATGTGGAAAGGTTTACATCTATGTTAATCATTTAAAAGTGGTAATTATATGACTTTACAGTAATTTCTTAATAGGTAAATGTAAAAAAGTAAACAGGGTTAACTATGCATTCATAAATGCAAGAAAGTTATGAACAATAAATCACACTTATCGATTTAGGAGGAGACTAAAAATATGTCTGCATCTTCAATTGTTAACCATCAAATTAAGATTTTAAATTAAAAGATCAATAATTGTGCCGATTTCCAATAAATATACTGCTAAACTTAACTAGGTTTAATTATAAAAAGTAACTGAAATTGAAATTGTAATTGGAAAAATTTAAAACAATTCCCAAATAAACAGGGTTGATACTTTTTTCAATATCTGGAAAAAACAAGATGTGTATAACAAGCAAGAGATAACCTGGATCTCTGAAAGTGGCATTGATATTGTATCCCCTGAACAAAAGATCTCTGATGAGCCATGAGGCGATGTAACCCCCTGCTCCAGTCACGCATACCCTGCATTCTCTACTTTCGTAACCCATCCTTCCCTCACTGCTTAACATTGGCAAGTAATAAAGCTACTGAACTACCAACCAATTTGCATTGCTGAAAGATGATATTAAATCCAGTATGTAGGATATATATAGTAAGCAGTAGCAACGACATTGATGAGCTCTGTAAAGCTGTTTGGAGAAATGTGATTGTCGTTCGAAATATAAACAATAAGCGCCGGCGGCCTCATTCAACAGCCCACATTGAAGAGCGGTTTTGGAGAAAGAGCCCACGTTCGAAATATGAACAATAAGCACCGGCATCAAGAGCTGAGCTGTGTCAGTAGATCCGTAACGCCGACGGTGGTTAAATATAAAATAACTAGCACATGTGGTTGAACTTGAAGGTTTGAACGAAACTGGATAATGATGTGTTTTTTACATCTTTGTTAATTAGGTAAACTTTGTAATCACTGATAATGATATTAAAATATTAATTATTATTTTTTTTGTTTGTTAATTTGTGCAGGACCTGCGATTAAACTGTGGCTTGAGAAACCATGATTCAAGCCGTCAAAATCACCCGGGGATCGCATCTGGCCTGAGCCACACCAACCCTTAACATGGTTGGATTTTTTGTCCCCGCAAGTTTCGAACCGGTGACTTTAACATCACGGAGTGGCTTAACAACACACTCTATCACCGACTATCCTACACCTCGGGGACAAATGATAATTATATTAAATAAATGTGAAAAATGTAAAAAAAATATCTAAACATTAAAAAGGTTAAGAAAATTATAAATATGAAATCTTTACATTATAAAATATGAAATCTAAACATTATAAAAGGAAAGATAAACTCATCCAGCGTATCCACGCACTAGAAAATAGTTCTCTGTGCATCGGAAAATGGCGATGATTTTACTTTTATAAAAAATAGTTATATGTGCATCGGAAAATGGCGATGATATTATTTTGACCATTCTATATTTTATTATTATTATTGGGAGGATATTATTTTTTGGAGTATGTGCGAGGGTGATTTAACCATAAATTCAGCTCTAGATAAACTCATCCAGCGTAACCACGCACTAGAAAATAGTTCTTTGTGCATAGGAAAATGGCTATGATATTATTTTTATTATTATTTTGACCATTCTATATTTTATTATTATTTTTGGGAGGATAGTATTTTTTGGAGCATGTGTGAGGGCGATTCAACTCAGTCAACTTATTGGAAAACTAGTCGTGATCTAGAGCTCCCACGGTGATCTAGAGTTCAGTCAACGTCGGATTGGGACAGTTTCTGTTATGAGCTCAACAGCGCGGGCATCACGCTTAATAATTCAAAAGACCACATGATGTGGGATGGTGGAGAAAGCACCAGTATCATCTCTGTCAAAAATATTTCGCTAGAAAGAACCAACCAGGAACCATGCTACTTCTTCTCTTTAACCAAACACTGGAATATGATAAGCCGTGTAAACCTTGAATACTTTGCTGCTCATGACTGTCAAGGTGGGAGGCCAACCAATATTCATAATGATATGACATTGATAAACTGAAGGTGCCCTTCATTTCCAGATAATTCTGCGTGAATTCATCCTTTGGTTAAGAAGTTGGAAAAGAACATATCATAGGAACCATCATATTGTTTTCTTCAAGGTTTTCAAACTTATCCTTCAAAAAGATTGGTTCCTCGCGAGGAGGGTGGGGACTCGAATCATCTAGATACTCAACATTTTCAAACTCAAGTCCCTTTACTTCTTTTCCAAATAAATGATTGACTCATCCATGGATTCATCCAAAATTTCCCCATGAACTTCCTCATCTTTTTCACTATCAAGCTCAATTTCATGGGGGTCCGTACATTCAATATAAGTCTCTGTAAAATCATCTTCTATGACCTCCAATTGATCTTTCGGGGCCACAAACTATTCATTCACGGCTTCACATCGTTCTTCATGGGGAAACTATATGTTCTGAACTACTTCATTAATTTCCTTAATGGTATCTGGTGGAGAATCAACCTTTGTGTCTGAATTAGCTGAGCTAGTAGATAGAAGATTTTTTCTCTCCCATGTTTCCATAAAATCATCAACCAATTCATTGTAAACGCTATTCCGATTTCTCCCAAATCCGTACAAAAAGGAAAACAGCAAGTCCTACATGGTCTTGAACTTTTTATCATTCGAATCATGAAACCAATCATAAGCCAACTCCCCAGCAAGAGTCATGACAAACAATCTCATTATAACATCCTCATAAATAGGTGGGTCACACCAATTATCAATACACTGCGTTAAGGCCCTGATGTGAGTGCTACCATCACCATAATCATGATAGTCATGAAGGTTATCAATAACATCTTCAGATATATCATGGGGGTAACCAAAAATTCCCGAAAAATCAATAGGACTATAAGAATCATCCATTTCTAACTAGACATTTAAACAAAGGTCTAAAGGAAAGGACTCGGACCCAAGATTACTAGGGATCCAACAAGAAGGGAAACATACTAACTGATGCAGGAGCATTGCCAATGTCAAAAGAGTGTGGGGCAACCACAACACATTTTGAGCACATGATATATTGTTTTAAATTTTTTTTTAAGATTTGGATGCGCCAAACTTAAATGTGATAGTTAAGGAGAGGCATACTAATAGATTGTAATCAGGCCTTGAGAGACCCGCTCTCGTCTGAAGGACTAAGGAGGCATTTATGTTGGTAGGTGGATTTAATGCATAGATTAGACAGTTTAGAATGAGAGAGGGAAAATGGAATATAGACACCCTCATTGTGTATTGTAACATTAGCATGATTATGAGCATAGAAGAGAAGCAGAGAGCTGTGTAGCAGACCCCATGTACAGAAGTTCTGAATTAATACAAAGAAGCTGTGATTCAGACTCATGGTGTCCATATATTCTCTGTGTATGCATCTTTGAATGTTATGCTCATGAATGTTTCACTCTTTCTGTCATGCAATTGCTTTTATGCTATGTATGAATGATTTCTGGTTGAATGTTTGAAATCTGAGGGGAAGGGATAATGAAATGAGTTTCAATTGTTTCTCTATCTGAGCAAGAGTTCCTACAAGGAGTGCAGTTGAATTGTCCGCAAGGAGTGCGTTGACAAAAGGTTCAGAGGTTTGTCTCTGAAAGCTCAGGAGAGATAGCATTTGTTCTCATATTCACACAAGAGGTGCAGTCAGGCACAGAAGTCGTGCAAGGTGTGCACAGACCAAGCTTGAATCCAGGGATTGAAACCTGAGAAGCTATAGAGAGACCGTTGTTGCAGAGCGTGCGCAGGGTCAAAGAGCATTCAACACTTCAAGTGTTTGGAGGTTGCCGCAAGGAGTGCATGCAAGGGTCTTCTTTAAGACTTGAAGTTGCGAGAAAGCTCAGGAAAGATAAAGCCTTTGAAATCATTGAAGGCCGCACAAGGAGTTGGTGCAGACTGAGCGATTAGAAGGCATTAGAAGTTTGTGGCGTAAGTGGATAAATCTGGGGAAGAGTCCTTGGTTCACTTCGTAGAAATCATCAAGGGGGAAGAAACAGACGGTCAGAATCTTGTGTAGAGGATTAGCGAAATCTCGCCAGCCGTCCGATCTGATAAAGAAGCGAGGAGGTTACGGCTGCGTCCGGAGTTCAAGCTCATGAGGTCGTGAGCCGTTGGATCCTCACCCAGTTACCTGTCAGCCATCCGATCTGACAGGAGTTGCACAGGGTTTAAACCCTCTCAAGCCGAGCAAGGGTCCCGAAAGGTATCGGGATATCGAGGCATCGGGGTTCGGAATATCGAAAATCCCGTGGACAAGGGATCGGGAAAATCCATAGTGAAAACTCCGATACAAACCCGAACCATCCATCTGTTGGGACACGTGGTAGGAATCGAGAACCATCGGCATATCAGAGATTTGGAGAGCAATAGTCTGAGGCCCTCTAAGTCGCGAAACAATGAAAGGATCACAGCCATGGATCTAAGGACGAACGCGTGTCGCGTGATTATCCAAATCGGGAAATCGACCATCGGGACTCACATAAGGGAGTAGTTTGTCTTTGCATTGGACGAAGTCCAAGGTTTAATCTGAACCGTTCATTCATCTAGGACACGTGTCGAAAATCCGAAGAAGATGGGGTTCGGCGTTTCGCGAATCCTGAAGACAGGAAACACTTGCATTTCGGAATTGCGAAGTCCGAAAGCTCGAAAGGAGGAAAACTCAGTTATGGGGCCCAGCTGACATCATCTCGTCATAACGGGAAATCGGGAATTTCCACGGTGAAAACCCCAAAGAAGATGAGGACCGTCCATCTTTAAGGACGCGTGGCAACAATCTCGACTTTTGGGAAAAGTCCCGAAAGAGAAGTCATATCGGGAAATCGGGATTCGAGAGATCAAGAGTCTCGAAGACAATTACATTTCGGCGTTTGAAACCCTGAAGTCCTGAGGGAGATCCAGAGCCATTGATTTAGTACACGATCACGGCCATTGATTTTATTTACAGTGGAAGGGCTTCCTAGTGACATCATATCGAGATTCGGAGAATCGGGGATCCGGAGGACAAGAGGTCACATACATTTCAACATCACGAACCCCAAAATCCCGAAAGGTGGTACGACTGCGGTCATATAAAGGGGGGTCGTATGGATCCAAAAGTCTAGCCCAGAGGACTAGCGAAAGTGTAAGTACTCTGGGATATTGGAGATCGGGAAATCAGGAGACAAAAGGTTTGCGACATCGGGGATTGCGAAACCTCGAAACCCGATTTCCAGTTGTCTGTTGAACAGTGATCGGGCCTAGAGGCTATAGGGAGCAGAAAAGACCTTTGGGTCGATTTTAATAGAGAATCTAGTGGAGAATCGAAGGAGCTACTCCGGCTCGAGGGAAAAATTAGAACGATCCTTAAAGACCGGGAGGTCAGCGCAGAGGCCTTTGCCGAGGCAGAGGGTGTGTCTGAGTCAGGTTTGGTATCAGAGCACAAAAAGGTTCTTTGCTTTCTATAGCAGAGAAAAGAAATTTTCACCATGCCGCCAAGAAGGACGGACAAACAATCACCCGATCCGGAAGAGGAAGGGGAAATGTCCAGAGGAAGGGGTAGGCAGGTGCAGAATCCAGAAGTAGAAAGAGATCTGCATAACATACGCACCAGACTTGTGGACATGGAGATAAGACAAAGGCGCATAGCTGATGTAGGAGATATCAGTGAGTCCGAAAATGAAGATGATACTGGACATGAAGAAGAGGAAGTTGCAGTCGAAGATGCCCCAAATGAACGTTTGATCAGAGCTATTTCAAGAATGGGTGCAAGAGCAAAAATGGACATTCCAGTTTATGAAAGAAACCTGGACGCAGAGGAGCTTCTAGACTGGATTAAAGCTCTGGACACATACTTTGACTATGAAGATGTCGAGGAAGACAAGAAGGTCAAGCACGTTGTCACAATATTAAAGGGACATGCAACATTGTGGTGGGATGAACTACAAGCTGACAGACGCTGCAAGGGCAAGATGAAAATCAAGAGTTGGGATAGGATGATTACAAAGATGAAGGAAAAATTCATCCCCAGGGATTACCATATTACTCTGTTCAGGAGGATGCAGAACCTGAGACAGAAGCTGATGACAGTGAAAGAATATACTGAAGAATTCTACAGGCTGAACATCAGGGCAGGTCATCGGGAAAGCGATGATGAAAAGGTTGTCAGGTACATGAATGGCCTGAGATATGATATTTAGGATGAGATGAGCATGGTAACCATCCGAACGGTGGAAGATGCTCATCAGATGGCTCTAAAGGATGAAGAGAAGTTGAACCGAAAGCAGGGTCAAAGAGGCCGAGGCAAAAGTCAAGCCAGGGGAAAATCAGTTGTCCAAGATAAAAACCAAAAACCCAAGGAGGACTGGAAGAAACCTCAGACTCGAACTGAGAGAGGTGGAAGCTCACAGTGAGGGCGATATGCTGAACAGAGAGGATAGCATACTGAGCTGAGAGGAGATTATGCTGATAATAATACTTTTCCTCATACTAGAGGAAGAAGAAGAGGAAGAGGTGGAGTGATAAAATGCTTCACGTGTGGAAAGAATGGACAAAAATCTTATGAATGTACAGATAAAAAGAAAGAAGTTGGAGAGACTCACATTGCTGAAGCACAAAGGAAAGATGTTGAGGCAGAAGATGCTGAAGGCGGAAGATCACTGATGATGCGAAAATTTCTCTTAACACCAGAGAAGGAGGTGGAGAGTTCAGTCCAAAGAACCAGACTTTTTCGGACTGCTTGCAAAACCAAGGACAGGGTATGCAAGGTCATTATGGACAGTGGTAGAATGGATAATCTCGTTTCGACTGAGATGGTAGAAAAGCTAGAGCTGGAGACGAGTGAACATCTGAGTCCATATAGAGTTTCATGGCTACAAAAGGGACATCAGGTAAATGTCACTAAGCAATGTTTAGTTGAATTTAAGATAGGAGGATATAATGATAAGATACACTGTGATGTTATTCCTATGGATGTTTTTCATCTATTGCTGAGTAGAGCGTGGCAATATGACATAAATGTGATTCATGATGGGAGGATGAACACATACACCCTAGAAAAGAATGGGAGAACTCATATATTACCTCCAATCAAAGATAAGGAAGTGAAACCTGAAGTAAGTAACACTGTACTTCTCATGAGTGGGAAGGAACTCCTTACCAAGACCGTCAAGAAGAAGGAGGAACCGCAGTTCATTGTGGTCAGGAAACCAAGAATTGTTTTGACTAGCACAAGAGTGGACGATTTACCAGAAGAAGTTCAGGAACTGCTGGAAGAGTTCGCTGATATAGTGGTGGACGAACTACCTCATTCATTACCACTGATCAGAAGTGTGAGTCACCATATTGATCTCATACCTGGAGCTAGTTTTCCAAATAAAGCCGCGTACAGACTAACGCCGCAAGAGAATGAAGAGGTCAAAAGACAAGTCCAGCAGTTGTTGGGCAAGGGATTGGTCAGAGAAAGCTTGAGCCCATGTGTTGTTTCGACAGTACTTAGTCTAAAGAAAGACGAAGGCTGGAGAATGTGTACTGATTCAAGAGCCATTAACAAGATAGCCATAAGGTATAGATTTCCATTGCCAAGGATGGATGATTTGATGGATTTCTTAAGTGGAGCAAAATATTTTTCAAAGATTGATTTGAAAAGTGGTTATGACTAGATTCAAATGAGAGAAGGTGATGAGTGGAAAATAGCCCTCAAGACTAATGAAGGGTTGTATGAATGGCTTGTTATGCCGTTTGGCTTAACAAACTTGCCAAGTACTTTTATGAGATTGATGAATGAAGTCCTGAAAGATTTCATCGGAAAATTTTTCATCGTGTATCTGGATGACATACTGATTTTCAGTAAAACAAAAACAGAGCATCTGAAGCATTTGGCTACAGTGATGCGGAAATTACAGCAGGAGAAGTTTCTTATAAACATGAAGAAATCCTCATTCATGAAGACAGAGCTCATTTATTTGGGATTTGTTATTTCTGCAGACAAATTGAGGATGGATCCAGATAAGGTGGAAGTGATCAAGAATTGGCCATCACCGAAGAACATATTTGAGGTGAGAAGTTTTCACAGATTAGCTAGTTTCTACCGAAAACTCATTAGGAATTTCAGTGGAATTAGCGCAGCGATGATGGACACAGTGAAGAAAAGACACAAATCTTTTCACTGGACAGAAGAGGCTGAGAAGAGTTTTAATTTGTTGAAGAGTAATATTACGGAACAACCAATTTTGGTGTTGCCGTATTTCCGAAAGACATTCCAAGTGAAATGCGATGCAAGTGGATTTGCAATAGGGGCAGTCTTGAGTCAAGAGGATAGGCCGATAGCATATTTCAGCGAGAAGCTGAATGAAGCAAAGGTGAAGTAGTCCACATATGACAAGGGGTTCTATGCTATCATCCAGGCATTGAAGAAATGGAGGCATTACTTGATTCCCAAAGAGTTTGTCTTATACAGTGACAATCATGCACTGCAGTTTGTGACTCAACAGGAAAAGTTGAATCAGAGACATGTTAAATCGGTTGAATATATGAAAATTTTCACTTTTGTGATTAAACATATTTCTGGAACTGCTAACAAAGTTGTTGATCCTTTGAGCAGGAAATGTTTGTTGTTGCAGGAGTTCAAAGTTAAAACGCTGGGTTTTGATGACCTCAGGGACATGTACAGAGATGATCTAGATTTTAAGGAGGCCTATGAAGCAGCTGAGAATCCAGTTCTCAGGGACAGAAGCCAATGGATAGAATACATGATCCAGGAAGGATTACTGTTTAAAGATAATCAACTTTGTATTCCAAAATGCTCCATGAGGGAGAATCTGTTGAAGGAGAAACATAGTGGAGGATTGGCAGGACACTTTGGTCATGAAAAAACGTTCGCAAAGATGAATGAGTCATATTTTTGGCCAGGAATGCAAGCCGACGTCAAAATATTTGTAGATAAATGCAAAATTTGTTAGCATTCGAAAGGAAAGAGACAGAATGCAGGATTGTATCAACCATTGCCCATACCTAAGAGGCCGTGGGATGTAATCAGCATGGATTTTATATTGGGGTTGCCAAGAACACAAAGAGGATTTGACTCAATCTTTGTGGTGGTGGATAGATTTTCAAAAATGGCACACTTCATTCCATGTCAGAAAACCAGTGACGCAACTCACATTGCAAATCTGTTTTTCAAAGAAGTCATTCGACTTCACGGCTTACTAAGGAGCATAGTTTCGGATTGAGACACTAAGTTCGTGGGACACTTCTGGAGGACCTTATAGAAGAAGCTGGGAAATAACCTGTCTTTTAGTTCAGCTTATCATCCTTAGACGGATGGACAGACAGAAGTCGTAAACAGGAGTCTGGGAGACTTGCTGAGGAGCCTGGTGACAGAACACCACAGTCAGTGGGACAACATATTACCATAGGCGGAGTTTTCTTATAATGATTCAATCAACAGAAGTACGGGGCAGAGTCCATTTCAGGTTGTCTATGGCATGCAACCAAGGGGAATTTCTGAACTGAGAGATTCAGAATAGAATGCGACTAGGAGTACTAGTGCAGAAGACTTTGCAGAAGCGATGAAGGAACTTCACAACCAGGTGAAGGAGAGTTTACATAATTCAAACCAGGAGTATAAGCGTAGAGCAGATCAACACAGGTGACAACTTCAGTTTGAGGTTGGTGATTTGATTCTGGCACATTTGAGAAATGAAAGGTTCCCGAGAGGGACATATAATAAACTGAAAATGAAGAAAATCAGACCATGTAGGGTCTTGAAGAAATTTGGGGCAAATGCTTACGAGATTAAATTACCCAATGGGATTGGAATTTCTCCGATATTCAATGTCTCAGATTTGTACCCATACAAAGATGAGGAAACAGGAACAAACGATGAACATTCAGAGGTTCAGTGGAAAAAATAGATGCCAGTTGCATAAAAGCCACAGATAGAAAGCATACTAGACAAAAGAACTAGCAAGAAGACCAGAAGAAAACAATACTTTGAATACTTGGTCAAATGGAAAGGACATCCAATTGAAGATGCCAGCTGGGAGAATGAAATAGAGATTCAGAAGCATGGACAGACTGTGCGAGAACTCATGGACAGGAGCCCATGAAAATTTTCAAGCAAGGGAGTATGATGCAGGAGCATCGCTAACTTCAAAAGAGTGTGGGGCAACCACAACACATTTTGAGCACATGATATATTGTTTAATTTTTTTTTTGAAGATTTGGATGCGCCAAAATTAAATGTGATAGTTAAGGAGAGGCGTACTAATAGATTGTAATCAGACCTTGAGCGACCCACTCTCGTCTGAAGGACTAAGAAGGCATTTATGTTGGTAGGTGGCTTTAATGCATAGATTAGACAATTTAGAATGAGAGAGGGAAAATGGAATATAGACACCTTCATTGTGTATTGTAACATTAGCATGATTATGAGCATAGAAGAGAAGCAAAGAGCTGTGTCGCAGACCCCATGTACAGAAGTTCTGAATTAATGCAAAGAAGCTATGATTCAGACTCATGGTGTCCATATATTCTCTGTGTATGCATCTTTGAATGTTATGCTCATGAATGTTTCACTCTTTATGTCATGCATCTGCTTTTATGCTATGTATGAATGATTTCTGGTTGAATGTTTGAAATCTGAGGGGAAGGGATAATGAAATGAGTTTCAATTGTTTCTATATCTGAGCAAGAGTTCCTACAAGGAGTGCAGTTAAATTGTCTGCAAGGAGGGCATTGACAAAAGGTTCAGAGGTTCATCTCTGAAAGCTCAAGAGAGATAGCGTTTGTTCTCATATTCACACAAGAGGTGCAGTCAGGCACAGAAGTCGTGCAAGGTGTGCACAGACCAAGCTTGAATCCAGGGATTGAAACCTGAGAAGCTATTGAGAGACCATTGTTGCAGAGCGTGTGCAGGGTCGAAGAGAATTCAACACTTCAAGTGTTTGGAGGTTGCCGCAAGGAGTGCATGCAAGGGTCTTCTTTAAGACTCGAAGTTGTGAGAAAGCAGCCTTAGGAAAGATAAAGCCTTTGAAATCATTGAAGGAAACACAAGGAGTTGGTGTAGATTCAGCGATTAGAAGGCATCGAAAGTTTGTGGCGTAAGTGGATAAATCCGGGGAAGAGTCCTTGTTTCACTTCATAGAAATCATCAAGGGGGAAGAAACAGATGGTCAGAATCTTGTGTAGAGGATTAGAGAAATCCCGCCAACCATTCGATCTGATAAAGAAACAAGGAGGTTACGGCTGCGTCTGGAGTTCAAGCTCAGGAGGTCGTGAGCCATTGGATCCTCACTCAGTTACCCATCAGTCGTCCGATCTGACAGGAAATGCACAGGGTTTAAACCCTCTCAAGTCGAGCAAAGGTCCTGAAAGGTATCGGGATATCGAGGCGTCATGGTTCGGAATATCGGAAATCCCATCGACAAGGGATCGGGAAAAGCCATAGTGAAAACCCCGATACAAACCAAAAACGTCCATCTTTTGGGACACGTGGCAGGAATCGAGAACCATCGGCATATCAGAGATTTGGAGAGAAAGATTCCTAGGCCCTTTGAGTCGCGAAACAGCGAAAGGATCACAGTCATAGATCTAAGGACGGACGTGTGTCACGGGATTATCCAAATTGGGAAATCGGCCATTGGGACTCACATAAGGGAGTAGTTTGACTTTGCATTGGACGAAGTCCAAGGTTTAATCTCAACCGTTCATTCATCTAGGACACATGTCTGAAATCCGAAGAAGACGAGGTTCGACGTTTCGCGAATCCTGAAGACAGGAAAAACTTGCATTTCGGAATTGCAAAGTCTGAAATCCCGAAAGGAGGAAAACTCCGTTATGGGGCCCAACTGACATCATCTCGTCATAACGGGAAATCGGGAATTTCCACGGTGAAAACCCCGAAGCAGACAAGGATCGTCCATCTTAAAGGATGCGTGGCAACAATCTCGACTTTTGGGAAAAGTCCCGAAAGAGAAGTCATATCGGGAAATCAGGATTCGAGAGATTGAGAGTCTCGAAGACAAATTCATTTCGACGTTTGAAACCCCGAAGTCCCAAGGCAGATCCAAAGCCGTTGATTTAGTACACGATCACGACTGTTGATTTTATTTACGGTGGAAGGGATTCCTAGTGATGTCATATCGGGATTCAGAGAATCGGGGATCCGGAGGACAAGAGGTCACATACATTTCAACATAAGGAACCCCGAAATCTCAAAAGGTGGTAGGACCGTGGTCATATAAAGGGGGGTCGTATGGATCCAAAAGTCTAGCCCAGAGGACTAGCGAAAGTGGAAGTACTCCGGGATATCGGAGATCGGGATATCGGGAGACAAAAGGTTTGTGACATCTAGGATTGTGAAACCCCGAAACCCGATTTCCAGTTGTTTGTTGAACAGTGATCGGGCCTAGAGGCTGTAAGGAGAAGAAAAGACTTGTGGGTCGATTTTAATAGAGATTCTAGTATAAAATCAAAGGAGCTACTCTAGCTCGAGGGAAAAATTAGAACGATCCTTAAAGACCGAGAGGTCAGCGCAGAGGCCTTTTCCGAGGCAGAGGGTGCATCTGCGTCAGGTTTGGTATCAAAGCACATAAAGGTTCTTTGCTTTTTGTAGCAGAGAAAAGAAATTTTCACCATGCCGCCAAGAAGGAGGGATAGACAATCACTCGAAATGGAAGAGGAAGGGGAAATGTCCAGAGGAAGGGGTAGGCAGGTGCAGAATCCAGAAGTAGAAAGAGATCTGCATAACATACGCGCCAGACTTGTGGACATGGAGATAAGACAAAGGCGCACAGCTGACGTAGGAGATATCAGTGAGTCCGAAAATGAAGATGATACTGGACATGAAGAAGAGGAAGTTGCAGCTGAAGATGCCGCAAACAAACGTTTGATCAGAGCTATTTCAAGAATGGGTGCAAGAGAGAAAATGGACATTCCAGTTTATGAAGGAAACCTGGATGCAGAGGAGCTTCTAGACTGGATTAGAGGTCTGGACACATACTTTGACTATGAAGATGTCGAGGAAGACAAGAAGGTCAAGCACGCTATCACAAGATTAAAGGGACATGCAGCATTGTGGTGGGATGAACTACAAGCTGACAGACGCTGCAAGGGCAAGCAGAAAATCAAGAGTTGGGATAGGATGATTGTAAAGATGAAGGCAAAATTCATCCCCAGAGATTACCAGATTACTCTGTTTAGGAGGATGCAGAACCTGAGACAGAAGATGATGACAGTGAAAGAATATACTGAAGAATTCTACAGGCTGAACATCAGGGCAAGTCATCGGGAAAGCGATGATGAAAAGGTTGCCAGGTACATGAATGGCCTGAGATATGATATTCAGGATGAGATGAGCATGGTAACCATCCGAACAATGGAAGATGCTTATCAGATGGCTCTAAAGGCTGAAGAGAAGCTGAACCGAAAGCAGAGTCAAAGAGGCCGAGGAAAAAGTCAAGCCAGGGGAAAATCAGTTGTCCAAGATAAAAATCAGAAACCTAAGGAGGACTGGAAGAAACCTCAGACTTGAACTGAGAGAGGTGGAATCTCACAGCGAGGGAGATATGCTGAATAGAGAGGACAACATACTGAGCTGAGAGGAGATTATGATGATAATAATACTTTTCCTCGTACTAGAGAAAGAGGTGGAGTGATAAAATGCTTCACGTGTGGAAAGAATGGACACAAATCTTATGAATGTCCAAATAAAAAGAAAGAGGTTGGAGAGACTCGCATTGCTGAAGCACAAAGGCGATATGTTGAGGCAGAAGATGCTGAAGGCGGAAGATCACTGATGATGTGAAAAGTTCTCTTAACACCAGAGAAGGAGGTGGAGAGCTCAGTCCAAAGAACCAGACTTTTTCGGACTGCTTGCAAAACCAAGGACAAGGTATGCAAGGTCATTGTGGATAGTGGTAGCACAGATAATCTCGTTTCGACTGAGATGGTAGAAAAGCTAGAGCTGGAGATGAGTGAACATCCGAGTCCATATAGAGTTTCATGGCTACAAAAGGGACATCAGGTAAATGTCACTAAGCAATGTTTAGTTGAATTTAAGATAGGAGGATATAATGATAAGATACTCTGTGATGTTATTCCTATGGATGTTTGTCATCTATTGTTGGGTAGAGCATGGAAATATGATAGAAATGTGATTCATGATGGCAGGATGGACACATACACCCTAGAAAAGAATGGGAAGGAACTCCTTACTAAGGTCAAGAAGAAGGAGGAACTGTAGTTCATTGTGGTCAGGAAACCAAGAATTGTTTTGACTAGCACAAGAGTGGATGATTTACTAGAAGAAGTTCAGGAACTGCTGGAAAATTTCGCTGATATAGTAGTGGACGAACTACCTCGTTTGTTACCACCAATCAGAAGTGTGAGTCACCATATTGATCTCATACCTGGAGCCAGTTTGCCAAATAAAGTCGCGTACAGACTAACGCCGCAAGAGAATGAAGAGGTCAAAAGACAAGTCCAGGAGTTGTTGGACAAGGGATTGGTCAGAGAAAGATTGAGCCCATGTGTTGTTTCGACAGTACTCAGTCCAAAGAAAGACGGAGGCTAGAGAATGTGTACTAATTCAAGAGCCATTAACAAGATAACCATAAGGTATAGATTTCCATTGCCAAGGATGGATGATTTGATGGATTGCTTAAGTGGAGCAAAATATTTTTCAAAGATTGATTTGAAAAGTGGTTATGACCAGATTTGCATGAGAGAAGGTGATGAGTGGAAAACAGCCTTCAAGACTAACGAAGGGTTGTATGAATGGCTTGTTATGTCGTTTGGCTTAACAAATGTGCCAAGTACTTTTATGAGATTGATGAATGAAGTCCTCGTGTATATGGATGACATACTGATTTTCAGTCAAACAAAAATAGAGCATCTGAAGCATTTGGCTACAGTGATGTGGAAATTACAGCAGGAGAAGCTGCTTATAAACATGAAGAAATACTCATTCATGAAGACATAGCTCACTTATTTGGGATTTTTTATTTCTGCAAACAAATTGATGATGGATCCATATAAGGTGGAAGTGATCAAGAATTGGCCATCACCGAAGAACATATTTGAGGTGAGAAGTTTTCATGGATTAGCTAGTTTCTACCGAAAATTCATTAGGAATTTCAGTGGAATTAGCACAGTGATGATGGACACAGTGAAGAAAAGACACAAATCTTTTCACTGGACAGAAGAGGCTGAGAAGAGTTTTAATCTGTTGAAGAGGAAGATTACGGAACAACCAATTTTGGTGTTGTCGGATCTCTGAAAGACATTCCAAGTGAAATGCGATGCAAGTGGATTTGCAATAGTGGCAGTCTTGAGTCAAGAGGATAGGCCGATAGCTTATTTCAGCGAGAAGCTAAATGAAGCAAAGGTGAACTAGTCCACATATGACAAGGAGTTCTATGCTATCATCCAAGCATTGAAGAAATGGAGGCATTACTTGATTCCCAAAGAGTTTGTCTTATACAGTGACAATCATGCACTCCAGTTTGTGACTCAATAGGAAAAGTTGAATCATAGACATGTTAAATGGGTTGAATATATGAAAAATTTCACTTTTGTGATTAAACATATTTCTGGAACTGCTAACAAAGTTGTTGATGCTTTGAGCAGGAAATGTTTGTTGTTGCAGCAGTTCAGAGTTAAAACACTAGGTTTTGATGACCTCAAGGACATGTACAGAGATGATCCATATTTTACGGAGGCGTATGAAGCAGTTGAGAATCCAGTTCTCAGAGACAGAAGCCAATGGATAGAATACATGATCTAGGAAGGATTACTATTTAAAGGTAATCAGCTTTGTATTCCAAAATGCTCCATGAGGGAGAATCTGCTGAAGGAGAAACACAGTGGAGGATTGGCAGGACACTTTGGTCATGACAAGACGTTTGCAAATTTGAATGATTCATATTTTTGGCCAGGAATGCGAGCCGATGTGAAAATATTTGTAGATAAATGTAGAATTTGTCAGCATTTGAAAGGAAAGAGACAGAATGCAGGATTTTATCAACCATTGCCCATACCTGAGAGGTCGTGGGATGCAATCAGCATGGATTTTATATTGGGGTTGCCAAGAACACAAAGAGGATTTGACTCAATCTTTGTGGTGGTGGATAGATTTTCAAAAATGGCACACTTCATTCCATGTCAGAAAACCAGTGACGCAACTCACATTGCAAATCTGTTTTTCAAAGAAGTCATTCGACTTCATGGATTACCAAGGAGCATAGTTTAAGATTGAGACACTAAGTTTGTGGGAAACTTCTGGAGGACCTTATGGAAGAAGCTGGGAACTAACTTGTCGTTTAGTTCATCTTATCATCCTCAGACGGATGGGCAGACAGAAGTCGTAAACAGGAGTCTGGGAGACTTGTTGAGGAGCCCGGTGACAAAACACCATAGTCAGTGGGACAACATATTACCACAGGCGGAGTTTGCTTATAATGATTCAATCAACAGAAGTATGGGGAAGAGTCCATTTTAGGTTGTCTATGGCATGCAACCGAAGGGAATTTCTGAACTGAGAGATTCAGAACAAAATGTGACTAGGAGTGCTAGTGCAGAAGACTTTGCAGAAGCGATGAAGGAACTTCACAGCCAGGTGAAGGAGTGTTTACAGAATTCAAACCAGGAGTATAAGCGTAGAGAAGATCAACACAGGAGACAACTTCAGTTTGAGGTTGGTGATTTGATTCTTTAACATTTGAGAAAGGAAAGGTTCCCAAGAGGCACATATAATAAACTGAAAATGAAGAAAATCGGACCATGTAGGGTCTTGAAGAAATTTGGGGCAAGTGCTTACGAGATTGAATTACTCGATGGGATTGGAATTTCTTTGATATTCAACGTCTCAGATTTGTACCCATACAAAGCTGAGGAAACAGGAGCAAACGATGAACAGTCAGAGTTTCAGTGGAAAAAGCAGATGCCAGTTGCAGAAAAGCCACAAATAGAAATCATACTAGACAAAAGAACTAGAAAGAAGACCAAAAGAAAACAATACTTTGAATAATTGGTCAAATGGAAAGGACATCCAGTTGAAGATGCCAGCTGGGAGAATGAAACAGAGATTCAGAAGCATGGACAGACCATGTGAGAACTCATGGATAGGAGCCCATGAAAATTTTCAAGCGAGGGAGTATGATGCAGGAGCATCGCCAATGTCAAAAGAGCGTGGGGCAACCACAACACGTTTTGAGCACATGATATATTGTTTAATTTTTTTTTTGAAGATTTGGATGCGCCAAAATTAAATGTGATAGTTAAGGAGAGGCGTACTAATAGATTGTAATCAGACCTTGAGCGACCCGCTCTCGTCTGAAGGACTAAGAAGGAATTTATGTTGGTAGGTGGCTTTAATGCATAGATTAGACAGTTTAGAATGAGAGAGGGAAAATAGAATATAGACTCCCTCATTGTGTATTGTAACATTAGCATGATTATGAGCATAGAAGAGAAGCAGAGAGCTGTGTAGCAAACCCCATGTACAAAAGTTTTGAATTAATACAAAGAAGTTGTGATTCAGACTCATGGTGTCCATATATTCTCTGTGTGTGCATCTTTGAATGTTATGCTCATGAATGTTTCACTCTTTCTGTCATGCAATTTCTTTTATGCTATGTATGAATTATTTCTGGTTGAATGTTTGAAATCTGAGGGGAAGGAATAATGAAATGAGTTTCAATTGTTTCTCTATCTGAGCAAGAGTTCCTACAAGGAGTGCAGTTGAATTGTCTTCAAAGAGTGCATTGACAAAAGGTTCAGAGGTTCGTCTCTGAAAGCTCAAGAGAGATAGCGTTTGTTCTCATATTCACACAAGAGGTGCAGTCAGGCACAAAAGTTGTGCAAGGTGTGCATAGACCAAGCTTGAATCCAGGGATTGAAACCTGAGAAGCTATTAACAGACCGTTGATGCACAGCGTGCGCAGGGTCAAAGAGCATTCAACACTTCAAGTGTTTGGAGGTTGCCGCAAGGAGTGTGTGCAAGGGTCTTCTTTAAGACTCGAAGTTGTGAGAAAGATCAGGAAAGATAAAGCCTTTGAAATCACTGAAGGCAGCACAAGGAGTTGGTGTATATTGAGTGATTAGAGGGCATCGAAAGTTTGTGGCGTAAGTGGATAAATCTGGGGAAGAGTCCTTGGTTCACTTCTTAGAAATCATCAAGGGGGAAGAAACAAATGGTCAGAATCTTGTGTAGAGGATTAGCAAAATCCTGCCAGCCATCCAATCTGATAAAGAAGCGAGGAGGTTACGGCTACGTCCGGAGTTCAAGCTCAGGAGGTCGTGAGTCATTGGATCCTCATCTAGTTACCTGTCAGTCGTCCAATCTGAAAGGAGTTGCACAGGGTTTAAACCCTCAAGCCGAGAAAGGTCCCGAAAGGTATCGGGATATCGAGGCGTCGGGGTTCGGAATATCGGAAATCCCGTGGACGAGGGATCAGGAAAATCCATAGTGAAAACCCTGATACAAACCAGAACCGTCCATCTGTTGGGACACGTGGCAGGAATCGAGAACCATCGGCATATCGGGGATTTGGAGAGAAAGAGTCTGAGGCCCTTTGAGTCGCGAAATAATGAAAGGATCACAGTCGTAGATCTAAGTACTGACGCGTGTTGCATGATTATCCAAATTGGGAAATAGGCCATCGGGACTCACATAAGGGAGTAGTTTGACTTTGCATTGGATGAAGTCTGAGGTTTAATCTGAATCATGTCGAAAATTCGAAGAAGACGGGGTTCGGAGTTTCGTGAATCCTGAAGATAGGAAACACTTGCATTTCGAAATTGCAAAGTCTGAAATCCCGAAAGGAGGAAAACGGGAAATCGAGAATTTCCACAGTGAAAACCCCGAAGCAGACGAGGACCATCCATCTTTAAGGATGCGTGGCAACAATCTCGACTTTCAGGAAAAGTCCCGAAAGAGAAGTCATATCGGGAAATCGAGATTTGAGAGATCGAGAGTCTCGAAGAAAATTACATTTCGACGTTTGAAACCCCGAAGTCCCGAGGGAGATCCGGAGTCGTTGACTTAGTACACGATTACGGCCGTTGATTTTATTTATGGTGGAAGGGCTTCCTAGTAACGTCATATCAAGATTCAAAGAATCGTGGATCCGGAGGACAAGAGGTCACATACATTTCAACATCAGGAACCCCGAAATCTCGAAAGGTGGTAGGATCGTGGTCATATAAAGGGGGGTCGTATGGATCCAAACGTCTAGCCCAGAGGACTAACGAAAGTGGAAGTACTCTGAGATATTGGAGATCGGGAAATCAGGAGACAAAAGGTTTGCGACATCGGGGATTGCGAAACCCCGAAACCCAATTTCCAGTTGTTTGTTGAATAGTGATCGGGCCTAGAGGCTGTAAGGAGTAGAGAAGACCTGTGGGTCGATTTTAATAGAGATTCTAGTGGAGAATTGAAGGAGCTACTCCGGCTCGAGGGAAAAATTAGAACAATCCTTAAAGACTGGGAGGTCAGCGCAGAGGCCTTTGCCAAGGAAGAGGGTGCGTCTGCATCACTAACTTCATCCAGAAAATTTTTCAAGTTCAAGGATGAAGAAAACAAGTCATGAGTTCCTTCTTGAAGAATACTTTGTCAATTTATTGTTTATTTCAGACAAACAATAGCATCAAACAAAGAAAAACAAGAAGGAAAACAAAAGATAATTTATTAATTTTGAAGCAAGAATTGGACATCAATGAGTGCTTCTTCCCCAAGAATTTCAAGCAACCCACAAGGATTGCTCTTTGCAGTATACTTGATAAATTTTTTCAATGGAGTCACCACTTGGAAAGGATAAATGACTTATCCCCGACAACGGCACCAAAGATGTTTCTATCCTTATACACACTTGCAAACATGAGCAAAGTCCGTCTCACTTAGTGTGTCCTTGGAGGCACAATGCCTAGGTTCAAAGCCCATGCTGTCACTTTGACTTGAACCTCTTCCATGTAGGTTCACTCCTAGGGAAGCGAAGGGGGGTTGTCCCTAGTTACTAGATAAGTTTTAGAGTTAGGTTCTAGGAGTTTATTTTAATTTCTTAAGGTTAGAGGGGATCTAATCTAGGATATTAAGGCAACAATGCAAGATGCAGGGTTAGTATGTTAAGCAAGCCTTTTCCTAGGGAAACTAAGACTAGTGCCTAAGGTTGGGCAAGGGGTCAACTAAAGTTAAAGGGGGTTTCTTTACAGATATGATTACAATATTACTTACAAAAGAATAACTTAATCAAATAATACTAGATACAAGATTTACAATTAAAAAAATGCTAGAATGCAACAAACAAGCTAACCACTTTACTTATGTTGTGTTTGTGCAGGATATAAAGAGATCAAAGAATCATATAACATTTACAATATCGACATCAAGATCCTCATCACCAATACATCAAGATCATCAAGACATCAATAAAGAAGATTAAGCACAAGTATTAAAGATGAAAGACAACCACTCTTAATTGTTAAATCCACGAAAGTTTTAGAGACTTAAGTCCAAAGTTGAGTTATTAAGCTTTCTTAAGATTATTAAGTTTTATTAATATTTCACCAAAGCCTCCTCCTCCTATTTCCAAATAATTTTTGGATGTTCAATAAGTGTTTCCACCCTAGCTTCGCAGGTCAGCCCGAAAGATTGAGTACTCCCGGAAAGGACACATCCTGTGTGTCGTGAGACTATCCCCGGCCTATACCCTCCGTTGCATTCCTCGAACCTCATTTTAGATGGTGAAGATGGTGGTATAAGGTACCATAAAGAGTCTATTAAGATTATATGTGAATTGGGTAGACTTTTAGGAGTTTTTTAGAGTGTTTTAAGAGTTTTATGACACTTTTAAATGTTGATTTAATGACTTGGCCAAAACTCACTTCATCCTTAAACATGTGTTGATTAAGTTTAAGAGATTAAGAGAATTAACACATATATGCTATGTGAGAGCAAGTCACTTGGATGCACAATTAAATAGGTTCCAAAGTAAATAAATCAAGTGCAAGGGCAAGAACAACTTGCCAACTAATAGAAGAGAGACAATCACTCTTATATTATGTTAAGAGCATGGGCTATGAGCATCAATTGTGAGAGAGAATAAGAAATTCAAGTGTTTTCCTACTTATCAACTTACCATTTAAGTTACTTAGAGCATATGACAAATGGAATTAAAGAGATCTATGCAATAAAGAAGAACACCATCCACTTATTGAAGCAACTAAACATTAAGGACTATATATCTAAGCATGGAGCATAAAGATAAACACTTGTACTGAACTAAGCATGCATGAGATTTAGTTAAGTTGATTATGAGGCCCAATAGGCTTAATCTAAAGAATTATTAAGAGTTAGATCTAGATCTAGAATATTTAGAGCATTAACCACTTATATCTTCAACCACGAATTAAACCCTAACCCAACCTTTTGGGGTATTCCTCTCCCAAATAGGTAGGCAATTAATTAAGTTGCTTAACTTAGAAAATGTTTAGAGAAGAGATAAAGGAAAGCAAACCAATAAGCAAACAAGCAAACTCTAATCCCACGTCCTAGGGTTTGGGAGATACCCTTTATCTCAAAAACCCCCACGTCTTAGCTCAAAATGGGCAAAAAAGAACAAATAAAGCAAGATCTAAGCTATATATAATCTACCCAAGAGGTCACATGTGGGAGGAGGCCGTACCACTCCTTATCCCACAACTATGAGCCACTAGCAAGCAAGAAAATGAAGAAGAAATGACTAAAAATGCTTAAAAATTGAAGAGGGAGGTTGAGAAATAGCTACAAATCCCTTCGGGGGGTTTTTGAGTGTTGTGTGGATGCCTTTGGGTAGCCAAAACCCCTCTCAACAAGATCTGAACCTGCAAAAACTAGCAAGGAATCCTTGTTGGAAATGCTACACACAACCAATATAGTGAAGAAAAACTTTTGCCTTTCTAGGACAAAAAATTTTCTTAAGAAAAATTTATAAATTTTGATTAAAAATGACCTATCTTACTAAGCTATGCTAGTTGAAATATTGATGCAAAAGAATAACAATATAGAAGAAGAATAATGGTGAGAAAGGAAAGGAGTTTGTATGTGTCTCAAGGGAGCCTTCTTGCTTGAGGTATTCCCAATGAAACCCTTGAAGCTAAACCTGCAAAAACCTTGAAAAGTGATGGCATACAATAGATAATATGTTGCATACACTAATAAGATGACATTTCAATCCTATCTAGCATATCAAGATATATAGATCTACAAGCATGTGCATTACTAGATCTACCCAAATAACATTTTACCTTAGGATCCAATGGATTCAATCACCAAACAAAATTAGAACAACATTAGTTCATGTGTATGGAAAGAAAAAGCATGTGCATAACTCTTCCAATAATCCTCCAAATATTTTCTCTTTAATACTTAAGAAGAGGATCTTGGAAAAAACTATCTCCAAAACCCTAAGAGCTAGAGAATGAAAATGATAAATGAAAGAGAGAGAGAGAGAGAGAGTGAGAAATCAAGTAGCATAACCTTATATCAAGATATGGTGAGTTGGGAGTGATAAAAGGGAAATATTTATACTTGTATATGCAAACCTACCTCTCTTGGATCAATTCCAAGTGATCACCACAAAACACAAGAGTAGATCTCTAGGCTAGGGCGCACCATCTAGGGTTTGAATCATAGATCTAGGGTCTAGAAAGGTGTGGGAGGTGTTGGGATCATACAAAAGCAAGTGTGAGGCTATTGGATTCATGCTAAGGAAGAGGAAAGGCCTCAAATAATTTTTAAAAAATTATTTGGAATTTTCCTAGTGGAGGGGCGTAACTCTCTAGGAGAGCGCACCTTTTGGGGATGAGGAGAAGATTGGAGGGTGAGAGATGAGGGAAAAGGTGTGGGATCACATTAGGGTTAGAATTGGGGGTTAAAGGAAAGGAAATCACAAGAGAGGGTGCCCCATGTAGGTCACAATGACCAATCTCCAAGGAAAAATGTCAATCCCCCTAGGGGGGCATAACTTTTGAGTGAGGAGAAGGGGTAAGGGTTAGAAAAAGGTTGGAAAAGGTTGGGAGGGTTATGTTATGCTTAGGGAGTCTCTCTCTAACCTTTATCCATCATTTTACATCCTTCTAACTCATTCTTACAATTTTACATTTTTGTCATGTTTGGACTTTAGCAATTAAAATTGTTGTTTTTTACTCACTGACACTCTGGGTGGACAAACCCATAGAAAAAGTTGTCTGACTGAGCTGAAACTTGGTCCATGGATGTAGGGAGTGTTATTCCATTTATTTTGAGCACAAATACCCCTATCAAAAGTCCAAGTACCTAGTTTTTACAATTATTGCTCAAAAATAAATAATTAATTAAATAATTAAACCTCCAAACTTAGGGAAATTTAATTAAAAATTAATTAATTAAAAAAAACTAACTTAGACTCGACGGAATTCTACGAAACTTTCTAAGATGTCTTGCATGGTCATTTACAATGATTCCCTACAATATTTACCAAAAGATAATCCCACTAGAACATCGTTCAACACTTTGGAGGAATTATTGCAAGTGTGAGGGAAAAACTCAAGGGAAATCAATAAGGCTGAAAATCCCAATTGATAACTTGAGGATAAAAAACCCTCAGTGAAAGGAATTGTCCCAGTGAACTGATCCCAAGGTAAATGACCTAGACATGACTCATGCAGACCTATTACATTATTAACCCACACAGGGGTGCAGAAATTCTAGTTACAAAAAGAAGTGTTGGGGCCAAAACTACCCTTATAGAACCAAAGTTTTTGAAAAAATTTCATCTGATGATGCATCTCATCATGGCACATGGATTTGACCACCGATGCTAAATGGGTGGTCAACATCTAGCTCCACATGGGGACGTGTGTTCGATCTTCTCGAATGAGATGGAGAGCATACAAGAATCCAACACCTACAAAACAGAGTGCTCACCAATAACCAACAAAAGAATGCATATATACATAATGAAATAAACAAATGCTTATCTAAATAATGAAATAACTAAAGTACAACATTATAATTTTACACAATGAAATCTATGATACCAAAAAAACTTCTAAGTACATACTGATATAATGAATGAAATAATACAAACGTAAAATACAAGGAACCGTTAGAGATACGTTACAACCACCCATGTAATGGATGAAATGATGCCCCAAGTGTTTGAAACATCCTTGTCCAGGATGAATCACAGAAGACCCATTCCCAAGTTTTATTAACTTGGAACCTTTCGCTAGAAAGAACCAACCAGGATCCATGCTACTTCTTCCCTTCAACCAAACACTGGAATATGAAAAGTCGTGCAAACCTTGAATACTTTGATGCTCATGACTATCAAGGTGGGAGGCCAACCAATACTCATAATTATATGACATTGATAAACTAAAGGCGCCCTTCATTTCCACATAATTTTGCGTTAATTCATCCTTTGGTTGAGAAGTTGGAAAAGAACATATCACAAGAACCATCATATTGTTTTCTTCAAGGTTTTCAAAGTTATCCTTCAAAAAGATTGGTTCCTCGGGAGGAGGGTGGGAACTCGAATCATCTAGATATTCAAAATTTTCAAACTCAGGTCCCTTTACTTCCTCCAAACAAATGACTGACTCATCCATGGATTCATCCAGAATTTCCCCATGAACTTCCTCATCTTTTTCACTGTCAAGCTCAATTTCATGGGGGTCCGTACATTCAATATAAGTCTATGTAAAATCATCTTCTATGACCTCCAATTGATCTTTCAGGACCACAAACTATTCATTCATGGCTTCACATTGTTCGTCATGGGGAAATTGTATGTTCTGAACTACTTCATTAATTTCCTTAATGGGATCTGGTGTAGAATCAACCTCTGTGTCTGAAGTAGCTATTCTAGTAGATAGAAGATTTTTCCTCTCCCATGTTTCCATAAAACCATCAACCAATTCATTGTAAACGCTATTCCAATTTCTCCCAAATCCCTACAAAAAGGAAAACAGCAAGTCCCGCATGGTCTTGAACTTTTTATCATTCGAATCATGAAACCAATCATAAGCCAAATCCCCAGCAAGAGTCATGACAAACAATCACATTATAACATCCTCATAAATAGGTGGGTCACACCAATTATCAATACACTGCATGAAGGCCCTGATGTGAGCGCTACCATCACCATAATCATGATAGTCAATAAGGTTATCAATAACATCTTCAGATATATCATGGGGGTAACCAACAATTCCCAAAAAATCAATAGGACTATAAGAATCATCCATTTCTAACTAGACATTTAAACAAAGGTCTAAAGGAAAGGACTGGGACCCAAGATTAATAAGGATCCGACAAGAAGGAAAACATGCTAACTTCATCCAGAAGCTTTTTCAAGTTCAAGAATGAAGAAAATAAGCTATGAGTTCCTTCTTGAAGAATGCTTTGACAATTTATTTTAAAGTGGAGTTGCCGGATGACCAAGTTTATTTCAGACAAACAAGAGCATCAAAAAAAGAAAAAACAAGAAGGAAAACAAAATTTAATTTATTAAGTTTGGAGCAAGAATTGGACATCAATGAGTGTTTCTTCCCCAAGAATTTCAAGCAGCCCACAATGATTTCTCTTTGCATTATAATTGATAAAATTTTTCAATGGATTCGCCACTTGAAAAGAAGAAAACAAAAACAACCAATGCGAGTTCAAAGAATTATTAGTTCTTAAAAAAAAATAAGTCATTTTGACCAAGGATAAATGACTTATCCCCGACAATGGTGCCAAAGATGTTGTCGTCCTTATATACACTTGCAAACGTGAGCTAAGTCCGGCTCACTTAGTTTGCCTTTCGAGGCACAATTCCTAGGCTCAAAGTCCATGCTGTCACTTTGACTTGAACCTCTTCCATGTAGGCTCACTCCTAGGGAATCCAATGGGGGGTTGTCCCTAGTTACTAGATAAGTTTTAGAGTTAGGTTCTAGGAGTTGATTTTAATTTCTTAAGGTTAGAGGGGATCTAATCTAGGATGCTAAGGCAGCAATGCAAGATGCAGGGTTAGTATGTTAAGCAAGCCTTTTCCTAGGTCAACTAAGAATAGTGCCTAAGGTTAGGCAAGGGGTCAACTAAAGTTAAAGGGGGTTTCTTTACAAATATGATTACAATATTACTTACAAAAGAATAACTTAATCAAATAATACTAGATACAAGATTTACAATTAAAAAAATGCTAGAATACAACAAACAAGCTAACCACTTTACTTATGTTGTGTTTGTGCAGGATATAAAGAGATCAAATCATCATATAACATTTACAATATCAACATCAAGATCTTCAATACATCAATAAAGAAGATTAAGCACAAGTATTAAAGATGAAAGACAACCACTCTTAATTATTAAATCCATGAAAGTTTTAGAGACTTAAGTCCAAGGTTTAGTTATGAAGCTTTCTTAAGATTATTAAGTTTTATTAAGCTTTCACCAAAGCCTCCTCCTCCTATTGCCAAATAACTGTTGGATACTCAATAAGTGTTTCCACCCTAGCTTCACAGGTCAGCCCGAAAGATTGAATACTGCCGGAAAGGACACATCATGTGCGTCGTGAGACCATCCCCAACCTACACCCTCCTTTTATGATGCAGGAACATCACTCCAAAGCCCAGCTATGCGCCAACCAGCTCAGCATACACGCACGTTCAATGGGAGGAGAGGCGCAACCCTCTCATTTCATATTTTGAATTTGAAATCAATGTAATTAAATGTTGTAAGGCCATGGAGCCATAAATCTATGCCTATGTGCAAGCTTTAGTTAATAGGTAGCCTTAAATGGTTGTAAGGATGGATCTAGATCCGATATGGACTAGACAACCCATTCAATGTAAATTTAATGTAAAATGAATAGGGTAGGTGAGATGGAGGGAAGAGCTCAAAGATCCCCCTCATGTAAAAGATCTCAGATTCTTCTTTGTATCTAGCGTAGAAGGTAGATAGTAGAACAGAGAGAAGAGAGAACTGAGACGCAGACGTAGTCCAGTCTTTGTAACCTTGTATAGGCATTCTGATTAATAGAAAGAGTAGTTTTTCCTGCATGATTCTGTGTATGTGAATGAATGTCTTTGTGTGTTATTTTATGTTGTAGATGTGTATTTGTAGGTTTCAGACAGAGCTAGTTGTCTGTTGAGTTCTTTGATTTCAGGTTTGGATATCTTTGAGGCTTCATTGCCAAGAGGGTGTGACAGAACACTGTGGGTTCTGAGAGCCAGTTCATAGAGTGCACTTCCAATTTTGTGGAATTTGGACAAGGATGTGCTAGGAGGCACACCAGCTGAAGTATTAAACTCAAGAAAAGATCTCAAGGTTGCTGAACACCTTGGAGATAGGACTGTGCAAAGGAAAGGAATAGTAGAAGACAGAATCTATGAGGAGTTTTGTAGAGCTCTACCAGAAGGGCATAGAACAGATGCATGGGTTGCATTGAGGAAGAATTCCATCATGAGTTCGGGAAGGAGGTAGAATCGCTGAGGTTTCTATAGAGCTCTGCTAGAAGGGAATTGAGCACAGGCATAGAGTGTAGAGGAGAATTCCATTGTGGGTTCAAGGAGAAATCAGAATCACTGAGGGATTCTGGAGAACTCTGCCAGGAGGGCATTGAGCAGGTGCTAGAGTGCACAACAGAACTCTCTGTTGAGTTCATTAAGGGGAACAAAATCACTGTGGGATTTTATGAGGAGAAACTCTGCCAAGAGGGCATTGAGTGGATGTGCAGATAGAGCACAGGAAATAACTCTTTTGAGTTTTGGAATAGAGAAGAGTCCAGGAGAGGATCTTCACAGGGTTGTTGAACACCCTGCAAGCTCAGCAAGGAGTTGCTTGAGTAAGTGGTTGCCAAGGAGGGCATCATATTATCCATCTGAGGGAGAAGGAAAAAGGGTGAAGTCTCTTAGAGCTCTGAGTAGCAGACAATCTTAGGACAGATAGCACCTTCATGTGTGCAGAGACTCTGCAAGGAGCGCAGAATTCGAAGAATTCTTCAAGGATTCAAAGAGAATAAAGCTTAGGAGGAGCAACGCTTTCACACAGAGAGCCCTGCATGTAGTCGCAAAGGCCTAGGAAAACCCTTTGGAGGGTTCAAGTCAAAGAAGCTCAGGAGGGACAACATCCTTCGAATTCAGGCGAGAGTCGAGGAGGTAGGGTTCGCAGAGTTGAGCAAAGGCCGAGACCTTTGATACTTGGGAAATCTTCCAATTCAGGAAGAAGCGCGTGCTCAAAGGAGGATTCACAGCTACCATTAGATCAACTGGAGAGGAGAGATCTGGGTCGTCGAAGTCTACGTCCAGAAACGCGCAAGAAGGAGAAGAAACAAATAGCGGAGACACTTCATGGAGAAGTGTCGAGATGTTGTGGGTTGTTGGATCTCACCAAGTTGCAAGAGAGTTAATCCCATAGAAGCAGCCAGGAGAGGAGATGTATGGAAGGTGGAGACACTTCGAGAAAGAAGAGGTGAGATTATGATAGCCGTTAGATCTTGTAGAATTGCAAGGCGTTTAGGGATCGACGAAGTCCCGAAAAGGTCTCAGCTCGGGATCTCATGATCTCGGAGGTTTGCAAGGGGAGAGCACAAGAGTTGGGTGCCCCAAATCACGAAGTCATGAAGTGCGAGTTGCGAGGAGCAGGTAAAACCATTGGATACAGGTCATGGGAAGACTGTTGGATCAGAACTTTTTCTATATCGCGCATCAGAGGTTCGAAGGTTAGAAGGACCACTCTTAGACTGTTGAAGTCACGAAGTGCCGAGAGCCGAGGCTCGTGTGAACATGTGGCATGTCCATTAGGTGGGGAACACGTGATTTACAGGTGGCATAATAACAGCACCCAGAGAAAGGTGAAAGCGGGTGACATGTGGTGGACACAAGTCGCGTGGAAAGGAGTCAACTCATCATCCACTCATCGTGTCTCCGGGGATCGCAAGAAAGGAGCACGAGGGTTCAATGCTCCAACTCATGAGGTCACGAGTAGAAAGAGGTGCTAGAATTTATCCCTAGCCGACGGTCACGCGTGGAGGATGTTGACAAAGAAGGAGCCATACCCGTATCATGGTCTCGGGTATCGGAGGTGTGGAGAAGGAGGAGTCGAGAGCTTTGACTCATGAACTCGCGAGATCATGAGGTTGCAAGAAGTGCCTTTAGGAATAGGCCTTGGTCATAGCATTGTGGTCGTTGGGAGGAGGTGAAGCTTGCGCCTAGTGCCTATTCGCACAGGTGGGGTTTCCAAAGGAACTGTGGATCGAATTTATTGGAGATTCCAGTAGAAATCTAAGGAGCCACTTCGACTCAAGGGAATTTTAGAACGATCCTGAGTGGATTTTGGCCTGAGGGTCTCGGGGTCTACGTCATTGTGGTATCAGAGCCTGACTTTGTTTGTATATTTCAAGCAGAGGGAAAGAGAATACTCTGATGCACATCAAAGTGGTATCAAAGGCAACTTGCAGAGATAGGCAAAGGAAAGAAGAGTGATGGGAACTCTAAGGTGATTGTTGGCAGGTACGCAGCAGTCAAGGAGACAGTCAGGAGGACTGCAGGGAGATGCTGGAAACACTCAAAGTTGCAAAGTGATAGTAACATATTTTCCAGGAGGGCAGATAGATAGAAGGCAGAATGGCTACTGAAGGTCATGTACGTGGTGGAAAGAAGAACCACCACTAGAAGGAGAATGCTGCAAGGGATAAGAACTCACCGAGATCAGAGCGAGGATGGAAGAGCTTGCACTATGGGTGAAATGGGATATAAGGTCACGATGGGTATATGAATGGCCCATCAGGATGAAGGTAAAATGGCCAGTCAAGGCATTGATGGCCAAAAGACAGCAAAGGTTGTTGAGAAGATGGTTGAGGCATGATGAAAAACTCAACAGACCATAGGAGGAAATGGTTCAGGTGTGTGAACTAGAGGCTTGGAGAAATATCAGTGATGAGGATAACATGAGATCAGTGAAAGATCTCAAACACTGCTAGGAGAGCAGAGGGGAAATTCCTAATTGCCAAAAGGGCAATGAAATGAGATCGTTGTAGGATCTCATAGATTGTCAAGAGGACAGCCAGGGAATTTCATATTGCCAAGAGGTTAATGAGATGAGATCACTGCAAGATCTCATAGACTGTCGGGAGGGCAGCAAACAAATCCCATATTGCTAGAAGGATCAGGAGATCATTCTAATGATTGGAGGAATTCAAATATTACTGCCAATTAGCCCACTTGAGGCGAGAACTTGCGTTGCAGAAGAAGAAACAGCAAAAGGACAACCAACTGTGACAACGAAAAGATGGAGAAGACATTAGAAGCTACCCAAGTAGAAGAAGAAGAAGATAATTTTGAGGAATGGCTCAAAATTTTCAGCCAGGAAGCTGAAACAGAGACAACTACAACACTGAAGCTAACAGCAATAGAGGAGCAGGAAGATAGATTTTTCACTCCATGGGAAATGGAGTTGGACATGTTGGAGGATTGGATAAACAATCCAGAGCCAATAGGTGACTTCCATGAGCAGATTGAAACCCTGAAGATAAGGGTAGAGATGCAGGGCATGCACATCCAATAGGCTAAGTTGGAAGCAGATGAAAGGGAATTCCAGGCTGAGGAGCAGCTGGAAGACGCTGGACACATACCAACAAGAGGAATGGAAGTATAAACACTGTCAGATGAAGAGGTTGAACAACAGTTCAGTCAAGAGAAGACTACAGAGAACATTGCAATAGAGTGAACACTTAGTGCCACACAGGGAGAAGTGACAGTCAAGTTGTCAAAGAGGGAAGCTGAGTAGCAGCTCAGTAATGAAATAACAGAATGGGAATCTGCAACAAGGTGGCAAGTTGAGGCCACAGAGGATGAAGAAGATGGCATGGGAGATCATGGTGATCTTCCCATTTGTAGAAATAAATTGCAGGAGAGGAGACTGCATGAACAGAGCCAGCCATTTCAGCAGCTGGACGAGGTGATCGATGAGATCAGGAAACTGATGTTGAAGTCAACACAAGAGACTGCTAGTAGGGACAAGCTGAGCAGAAGATAAATAGAAGCAGTAGTAGCAGAGTAGCGGAAGCATCAGCAGAACAGAGGAAAAGAGAGACATATCCAAAGAGTTGTTTGGGATCCAGGTGGATTTCAACAACTAGGGTGGAGAGCTCATGAGCAGGAGCTCATGAAATTTTTACAGCAGCAGAGGAGTATGATGTAGGAGCATCACTCCAAAGACCAGCTATGTGCCAACTAGCTCAGCATACATACGTGTTCAATAGGAGGAGAGGCGCAACCCTCTCGTTTCATATTTTGAATTTGAAATCAATGTAATTAAATGTTGTAAGGTTGTGGAGCCATAAATCTATGCCTATGTGTAGGCTTTAGTTAATAGGTAGACTTAAATGGTAGTAAGGATGGATCTAGATCGGATCTGGACTAGACAACCCATTCAATGTAAATTTAATGTAAATTGAATAGGGTAGGTGAGATGGAGGGAAGAGCTAAAAGAGCCCCCTCATGTAAAAGATCTCATATTCTTCTTTGTATCTAGCGTAGAAGGTAGAGAGTAGAACATAAAGAAGAGAGTATTGAGACTCAGTCGCAGTCTAGTCTATGTAACCTTGTACAGGCATTCTGATTAATAAAAAGAGCATTTTTTCCTATGATTTTGTGTACGTGAATGAATGTATTTGTGTGTTATTTTTTGTTGTAGATGTATGATGTAGATGTGCACTTGCAGGTTACAGACAGAGCTAGTTGTTTGTTGAGTTCTTTGATTTCAGGTTTGGATATCTTTGAGGCTTCATTGCCAAGAGGGCGTGACAGAACACTGCAGGTTCTGAGAGCTAGTGCATAGAGTGCACTTCCAATTTTGTGGAATTTGGACAAGGATGTGCTACACCAGGCGAAGTCTTAAACTCAGGAAAATATCTCAAGGTTGTTGAACATCTTGGAGATAGGACTGTGCAAAGGAAAGGCACAACAAAATACAGAATCTATGAGGAGTTCTGTAGAGCTCTACCAGAAGGGCATAGAGCAGATGCATGGGTTGCATTGAGGAAGAATTCCATCCTGAGATCAGAAAGGAGGTAGAACCACTGAGGTTTCTATAGAGCTCTTATAGGAGGGAATTGAGCACAGGCATAGAGTGCAGAGGATAATTCCATCGTGGGTTCAAGGAGAAATTAGAATCATTGAGGGATTCTGGAGAACTCTTCCAGGAGGGCATTGAGCAGGTGCTAGAGTGCACAACAGAACTCTCTGTTGAGTTCATTAAGGGGAAAAAAATCACTGTGGGATTCTGTGAGGAGAAACTCTGCCAGGAGGGCATTGAGTGGATGTGCAGATAGAGCATAGGAAATAACTCTTTTGAGTTCTGGAATAGAGAAGAGTCCAGGAGAGGATCTTCACAGGGTTGCTGAACACCCTGCAAGATCAGCAAGGAGTTGCTTGAGTAAGTGGTTGCCAAGGAGGGCATTAGATTCTCCATCTGAGGGAGAAGGAAAAAGGGTGAAGTCCCTTAGAGGTCTGAGAAGAAGACAAGCTCAGGACAAATAGCACCTTCATGTGTGCAGAGACTCTGTAAGGAGCGCAAAAGTCGATGAATCCTTCGAGGATTCAAAGAGAATAAAGCTCAGGAGGAGCAATGCTTTCACACACACAAACTTGTACATAGTCACAGAGGCCAAGGAAAACCCTTTGGAGGGTTCAAGTCAGAAAATATCAGAAGGGACAGTGTCCTTTGAATACAGGCGAGAGATGAGGAGGAAGGGTTCGCAGAGATGAGAAAAGGCCGAGACCTTTGATACTTGGGAAATATTCCAATTCAGGAAGAAGTGCATCCTCAAAGGAGGAGTCACAGCTGTCGTTAGATCAACTAGAGAGGAGAGATATGGGTTGTCGAAGTCTACATCTAGACACGCACAAGAAGGAGAAGAAACAGACGATGGAGACACTTCATGGAGAAGTGTCGAGATGTCGTGGGCCATTGGATCGCACCAAGTTGCAAGAGAGTTAAGCCCGTAGAAGCAGCTAGGAGAGGAGTTGTATGGACGGTGGAGACACTTCGAGAAAGAAGAGGCGAGATTACCATAGCCATTGGATCTTGCAGAATTGCAAGGTGGTTAGGGATCGACGAAGTCCCGAAAAGGTCTGAGCTCGGGATCTCATGATCTCGAAGGTTCGCAAGGGGAGAGAACAAGAGTTGGGTGCCCCAACTCATGAAGTCATGAAGTGCGAGTTGCGAGGAGCAGGGACAACCATTGGATCCTGGTCATGGGAAGACCGTTGGATCAAAACTTTCGCTATATCGCACATCGGAGGTTCGGAGGTTGGAAGGACCACTCTTCGACGGTTGATGTCGCAAAGTGCCAAGAGCCGAGGATCGTATGAACACGTGGCATGTCCATCAGGTGGGGACTGCATGATTGACAGGTGGCATAATAACAACGCCCAGAGAAAGGTGAAAGCGGGTGATAGGTGGTGGACACGTGTCACCTGGGAAGGAGTCAACTCATCGTCAACTCATCATGTCTTGGGGGATCGCAAGAAAGGAGCACGAGGGCTCAATGCTCCAACACACAAGGTTATGAGTAGCGAGAGGTGCTATCATTTATCCCTAGCCGATGGTCACGCGTGGAGGATGCTGACAAAGACGGATCCATACCCGTATCGTGGTCTCGGGTATCGGAGGTGTGGAGAAGGAGGAGTCAAGATCTTCGACTCATGAACTCGCGAGATCGTGAGGTTGTGACAAATGCCTTTAGGAATAGGCCTTGGTCATAGCGCTGTGGTCACTGAGAGGAGGCGAAGCTCGCGCCCAGTGCCTGTTCGCATAGGTGGGGTTTCGGAAGGACCTGTGGATCGAATTTATTAGAGATTCCAGCAGGAATCCAAGGAGCCTCTTCGACTCAAGGGAATTTTAGAATGATCTTGAGTGGATTTCGGCCTGGGGGTCTCGGGGTCTGTGTCATTGTGGTATTAGAGCTTGAATTTGTTTGTATATTTCAGGCAGAGGGAAAGAGAATACTCTGATGCACATCAAAGTGGTATCAGAGGCAGCTTGCAGAGACAGGCAAAAGAAAGCAGAGTGTTGGGAACTCTGAGGTGATTGTTGGCAGGTATGCAGCACTCAAGGAGACAGTCAGAAGGACTACAGGGAGATGTTGGAAACACTCAAAGTTGCAGAGTGACAGCAACATATTTTCCAAGAGGGCAGATAGATAAAAGGAAAAATGGCTACTGAAGGTCATGTATGCGGTGGAAAGAAGAACCACCAATGGCAGGAGAACGCTGGAAGGGATAAAGAAGTCGTCGAGATCAAAGCAAGGATGGAAGATCTTGCACTATGGGTGCAACAGGATACAAGGTCACGATGGGTATATGAATGGCCCATGAGGACGAAGGTAAAATGGTCAGTCAAGGCATTGATGGCCAAAAGACAACAGAGGTTGTTGAGAAGATGGTTGAGGCATGCTGAAAACCTCAACAGACTAAAGGAGGAGATGGTTCAGGTGTGTGAACCAGAGGCTGGGAGAAATCTCAGTGATGAGGATGACATGAGATCAGCCAAATATCTCGAAGATTGCCGAGAGAGTAGAGGGGAAATTCCCAATTGCCAAGAGGGAAATGAAATGAGATCGTTGCAGGATCTCATAGACTATCAAGAGGATAGCCAGGGAATTTCATATTTCCAAGAGGCTAATGAGATGAGATAACTGTGGGATCTCATAGACTGCCAGGAGGGCAGCAAAGAAATCCCATATTTCCAGAAGGATTAGGAGAGCATTCTGGTGATTGAAGGAATTCAAATATGCCTACCAGATAGCCCAGTTGAGGTGAGAGCTTGTGTTGTAGAAGTAGAAATAGCAAAAGGAAAGCCAGTTGTGACTGTCGAAAAGATGGATCAGACATTAGAAGCTACCCAAGCAGAAGAAGAAGAAGAGAATTCTAAGGAATGGCTCAAAATTTTCAGCTAGGAAGCTGAAACAGAGACAACTGCGGCATTGAAGCTGACAGCAACAGAGGAGCAGGCAAATAGATTGTTCACTCCATGGGAGATGGAGTTGGAGATGTTGGAGGATTGTATAAACAATTTAAACCCAATAGGTGACTTCCATTAGCAGATTGAAACCCTGGAGATAAGGGTAAAGATGCAGGGCATTCACATCCAACAGGCTAAGTTGGAAGCAGATGAAAGGGAATTCCAGGATGAGGAGCAGTTGGAAGAAGCTGGACACATGTCAGCAAGAGGAATGGCAGTAGCAGCACTGTCAGATGAAGAGGTTGAACAACAGGTCATTCAAGAGAAGACTACAACAGAGTGGACACTTTGTATCACACAGGGAGAAGTGACAGTCAAGTTGTCAAAGATGGAAGTTGAGCGACAACTCAATAATGAAATAGAAGAATGGGAATCTACAACAGGGTGGAAATTTGAGGCCACAGAGGATGAAGAAAATAGCATGGGATATCATGGTGATCTTCCCATTTGCAGAAAGAAATTGCAGCAGAGGAGACTGCATGAACAAAGCCAGCCATTTCAGCAGCTGGATGAGGTGATCGATGAGATCAGGAAGCTGATGTTGAAGTCAGTACAAGAGACTGCTAGTAGGGAGAAGCTAAGCAAAAGAGAAACATGAATAGTAGCAGCAGAGCCGCGGAAGTAGCAGCAGAACACAGGAACAAAGAGACAGCTCCAAAGAGTTGTTTGGGATCCAGGTGGATTTCAACAACCAGGGTGGAGAGCTAATGAGAAGAAGCTCATGAAATTTTTACAGCAGAGGAGTATGATGCAAGAGCATCGCTCCAAAGCCCATCTACGCACCAACCATCTCATCATACATGCGCGTTCAATGGGAGGAGAGGCACAACCCTCTCGTTTCATATTTTGAATTTTAAATCAATGTAATTAAATGTTGTAAGGCCATGGATCCATAAAGCTATGGATGTGCGTATTCTTTAGTTAATAGGTAGCCTTAAATGGTTGTAAGGTTGGATCTAGATCCGATATAGACTAGACAACTCATTCAATGTAAATTGAATAGGGTGGGAGAGGTGTAGGGAAGAGCTCAAAGAGCCCCCTCATGTAAAGGATCTCAGATTCTTCTTTGTATCTAGCATAGAAGGTAGAGAGTATAACAGAGAGAAGAGAGAACTAAGACTCAGTCGCAGTCCAATCTTTATAACCTTGTACATGCATTCTGATTAATAAAAAGAGCATTTTTTCCTGCATGATTCTATGTACATGAATGAATGTCTTTGTGTGTTATTTTATGTTGTAGATGTATGTTGTAGATGTGCATTTGTAGGTTACAGACAAAGATAGTTTTCTGTTGAGTTATTTGATTTCTGGTTTGGAGATCTTTGAGGCTTCATTGCCAAGAGGGTGTGACAGAACATTGTGGGTTCTCAGAGCCAGTGGATAGAGTGCACTTCCAATTCTTTGGAATTTGGACAAGGATGTGCTAGGAGGTAGACCAGCTGAAGTCTTAAACTTAGAAAAAGATCTTAAGGTTGTTAAACACCTTGGAGATAGGACTGTGCAGAGGAAAGGCACAGCAGAAGACGAAATCTATGAGGAGTTCTGTAGATGTAATGTACCTCAAAATTTACATAAAAAAAAAAAATTAACTGGGTGCTTTGGGTTGATTCTGTGTCTTTAAAGTTTTCAGTCATTCGTCAACCATAATGTACAACAGTCTTATTTCCTTTTATTTCTCTATCCTATTTTAACATATTGTCGCCTCTTCCTATTTTTGTATTGAGTTATATACGAACACAGGTACATAGCCAGGGATATCTTGTTTCATTGCAACTTGGTAATATCCACAGTTTTCGTTTCCAAAACCCACTTTATGATATGGAGATGTAACTACTTAGAACCACTATCATATTAATGCAATGGTCGTAGATGTAAGGCCTTATAACATTCGTTCTGATATATATATTATTATAGGGTCTACGAGAAGAGGTTAACATTATTCAGAATACTTTTAAATAGATACTGTTGGGTATAAAATCGAGCTCTAATTTGCACCATGAAATAAAGAACACAGAGGCTAAACTTGGTAAGGTTAGGTTACCATCATGCCACTAGGAAATTTCTAGTACTTAACGATATTAGACTATCCACTTTGGATGGTTAATGCGATGGTGGTTAGGTTCAACACATAACCAGTATAGTAAGACATAAAAGTAACCCTACGTTGGCTACCCAGTGTACCTTGTCATTAATATTCTGAGCAATTGATAGAGATCGGAGCCATCTTGCCTTAAAGGCCTGTCTACAACATTTAAGGTGCTCTGAGATGAGTCTATTTGGTTCAGTACTCGGCCTGCGTGCCCTAATGCAATGTCGACAACTTAGCATATTCACATTGCCCAAGTATGAATACCCCATCCCCATTATTCCATGCGAAAGGTTATTCCAGCGCTTTCACTTTCATTCTGGTTTTGATTTGGTGAAGGAGGAAGAAACATATCAGACCATTTTCCGTTTGGCCTTAGCATCGTGGTCATGATTTTTTGATTCAGCCCCTGTGCCAGATGGGAGGAAATATTGGAAGGAACTTCTTGACGGGCAGCTCTGTGCAGGGTAAGTTCTCCCTTGACTGTTCTTTTATTTATGCATTCAAATTTTTCTGTCTCGTCAAGTAGGTCTCTGTATGCTCCTGTTTCCCAGTCAGATCCTCGGTAGCATTCTCGTTTTACTTCGAGGTTATTGTAAAAAGGGGTATTTGGTACTCTAGCAAGGTTTAGGTCCTTTCACAGTTTATCTCCTTTCTCTATACTGGACTTCCTATCGAGGCCAAGCTATTCTCCTCTTGTGGAGGAACTTATTGTAGCGTCTGTTATAAATGTGTATTTGGGATATTCTATTTTTTATTAAACTTTTGTTATTGGGCCTGGTTTCCTCCATCGGTTAGTCTCTTAGATGACAGAGTGTCATGTCCAAGTTTCCCTTGGGTGTGTGATAGACCTTTCGGCACAGTGTTTATCTTGAAAATTTATGTGTTTAATTAATGTGTTCGCTAGTGTTATTATATCGATTAGAAGCGATGTTCTAAAGGCTGGAGGTGTTTTAATCCTTTCTGTTATGTTTGAAATGTCACATTGGTTTTATATTTACCATTACTTTATGATCGTTATGCGCATATCATTTCCTGTAATGTTTCTTTGGATTAAACACTGGTATTCATCGTTAATGATGGGCCCCTTTGTTGTGCGAGGGTACCCATCAGGGGAACACGAACTCCTCTTCCCTTTTCGGTCTGGGAGGCTTACAGTTTAGCACGATGGCAAAGGTTATGAAACCCTCCATTACAGTTAAGTATTTCACCGACCCCTTTTCTAATTACGTTTATGTTCCATAATTTAATCATGTTATTCCTGTTGGATATAATTTAATGTTTCACAAGACTTTGTGCAGGTGCGATCACGCCGAAGCGTGGAAACGCCCTCTTCACTCCTTCAAGAGGTATTCGGGTTCCAACAAAGTGCCCTTCCATCTAAGTCATTTCAAGTTTACATACACCGATGATCAAGGCTATGTCCCATCCCTAATGCTTTGAATACTTTTAGTTCCAAGTTCGTTGCTAGTTGATTCAGGGTACGCCCTAATTTGTATAAATATTTTGGCACATAGAAAAACACGCCAAGCTTGCACCTAGTTGGATTTGTGATATCTAGACAGTGTTCCATTTAAGTAATATGATAATTATGTATTGAGTTTATTTTGTTGTGGATACGGGTTCTAATATATCACTTTCTTTGTTTAACGTTCTCCTCTATATTTCCGAAAATGATTTGTTATTACAGATTCGAATTCTTTTCCTGAGTTATTCTAGTTATTTTTCCAGAATTGATCCCATTGTTGATTACACAGTCCCTCCCAAAATGATTCGGCCAAGCACAGTAGTATACCTAAAACTAGCACGGTAACAAGTGCACCTAAGGGTTTTGTTTTTTCACCGAGATTGTGCGATGACTTCCGGATTTCGTTTATGCATCGTATACTTCTACTCTGATATAAAACTAGTTTTGGTAGGAGTTTGAACCTGATTCTTATTCCACCCATACGAAGTTTGACTCATCAATCTAGTTGCAATAGAATATTTCATGGAAGAACCTATGCCTGTGGAACTCCAACCAGATTTTGGGGTTTTCAATATATAATGATTGGAAATAATACACGAAAATATATTTGTCTGGTTGAGACTATAATAGATCGAGACTTCCAGACTTTGTGTTGGTTTCTGTTCAGGTGCTTACTTTACTCCTTTATACCTGCAACATTGTCTTGCCCTGTTTAAACAAATAACACCGTAGCTTCGCTATGCAAAATTACTATTTACCTTATGTTTTCTACTACAACTATTAATCAAGCCTTTTATCAGTCTACTCACCATAAATAGATAGCATTGTTACTACAACAGAAATTTGTGGTTATACTATATGTGAGCCCTTTGATTAACAGAGTCATCTCTAATTTACTATCATAACCATACTGATTTACATACACTCAAATCTTTCTGTAATGGGGTCTATGGAGTTTGTGGAATTATTTTCCTACTTATATGTTTATATATCTACCTAGTTCTTCCAGATTCTGTTGTGATCAGTTTACTCCAACATCATTATTCCATTGATACAGAATGCCTATTATAATATATATATATATATCTGTTCATAAAAAAAATACCTATACAGGTTTACATGCATATCGAATAATACCTCAGTGATATAGGGTGTATTTACTTTTAATTTGAATTGTATATTCACTAGAGGAGGCTCACTGTATACTATAATCATCTACAGGAATATAATTCGCCATAGACATTGGCACACGTGACTTCAATCACGTTATGCAAACAATTTTATTTTCCTTTTTCTCAACAGAAATTAATTAAGAAGATAGATGTAGTCTATGGTCCATTCTATTATGAGATTAGTAACTTCTACAGAACTTGTCTTATTGGTTAATGCATTCAATGACTTTAATAATTACTCAGCATCACGTCTAAATAAATAAGTCCATTTCTAGCTAACGACTAGGAAGTAATGGATAGATCTTCCCACTACAGCATTCAACCAGAAATTCATTCATAGAAGTAAACAGATTGTAGCACATGACATTTAATCAGGGTAAGGTAGAGTAGCATATCTGAATCACATTTGCGGGAAGTCAAAGGGAACAACCACATTCCTCCCAACCGTAGAACCGGGCAACCAATCTACTTGCCTGATTCACCCCCTAACTTGACCATGAATCCATGAGGACGAATTGAAATCTCCTCTCCAGCAATGTCCTTCAATTCCAACAGAATCCCCCTTGCCTCACACTCACACAGCAGTGCTCATAATAGAAAGAAGGAAAAAAATCAATAGTCTCCTTTCCCAACATACTTGGCAGCGTCCTGCCTCCTCACATATGTTATTTACTAGTTAGCCTAGGTCTTTTTTTTCCCCTCCTTTGGGAATTTTCGTAGCTTTCTAAATCCCTGATTTTTAGGGGCTGCCAATGGCCAAATCACTTATTTTCCACTTGTAACAATCATCCTAGAGTTAATTCCAATGTGTTCCCCACTCATGGAGTCATGGTCAGCTAAATTTAATATGGTTGTTCCATTTTTCCTCCTGCAATTAATATAAAATATTTTGTTTTCATACAAGTGTCATAGTCAAATAGTTAGTTGGTTCAATTCAAGTCTCTACCCAATAGTCATAATAATTAATTACAATCATCAAATTCAGAATTCGGAATTTCCATAAATGGCAAAAAAATTCCAAATTCGAATTTACTAAAGACGGAATGAATTTTCAGCATATTTAAATTTCAAAAATATTTTATTTTTGGGGGGATGTCACATCCTTTCCCCCTTCAGTAAATCACTTTCCTCAATGTCTGTTCCTTTCCTGGAACAGGATTGGATGATATTTCCACAAATCTCCCTCCAACTCCCAAGTGGCCTCCTCAGGACTAAAGTGCTTCCATTGCACCTTTACCTGAGCGACGACTTTGTTTCGAAGTGTTATTTCTCTCCGGTCCAGAATGCGCAGGGGTTCCACCTGGAACTCGCCTTCGGGTTCCACCTACACCAAGTTCCAATCAATCATATGAGTAGGGTCATGAATATAATTTTTCAACAAAGAAATATGAAATACATTATGAATTCTCAGGTTAGCCAGGAGTGCAAGTTAGTATGCTATGGGTCCAATTCGAGCTAGTATCTCGAAGGGTCCACAAAACCTGAGTGCCATCTTGGCACAGTTCCCTAACTTCAACGAGCTTCTTTGGGCTTTGACCTTCAGATAAACATGGTCTCCCACTTGGAATTCCAAGTGTCTTCTTTTCTGATATGCATATCTTTTATGTCTGTCCTGTGCTTCTTTCAAATTTTGTTGTACCTTCCTTACCGTGTTTTCCATTTCTTGGAGCATCTCTGGTCCCACCGTGAGTCTGTCTGTCGGGTTAACCTAGCTAATTGGAGTCGTACATTTTCTACCATACAGAATTTTGAAAGGGCTCAATTTAGCCGAAGTCTGGTATCCATTGTTATATGCAAATTCTACCAAGTGTAGATAGTCTTCCCACTTGTTCGGTTTTGTTCTTCCGTACATGTGGAGCATATCCTCCACGATTTGGTTTGTCCTTTCAGTCTGTCCATCCGTTTGCGGGTGATAAATCGTACTAAAATTCAAGTTAGTATTTAGTCCTGCAAACAATCCTTCCAAAAGGTGGATGTGAATTTTACGTCTCTATCTGAAATCACCATTTTAGGAATACCATGCAGTATAAACATATCTTTCATGAATATTTAAACAATGTTTATAGCTATAAAAGTAGACTTCACAGGAATAAAGTGTGCAAACTTACTAAGTTTATCGATTACAACCATAATAGAATCGTTCTGTTTTTGAGTTTTAGGAAAACCTGTTATAAAATCCAGCGATATGGTCTCCCACTTCCATTCTGGTAATGGTAATGGTTGTAATAGGCTGGTTGGATGTTGGTGTTTGGCCTTAACCTGCTGACAATATTGGCACCAAGCCAAGTATTCTGTTATTTCTCCCTTCATATTAGGCCAATAAAATAGTTCTCTAAGTGTTGTTATTGTTTTCTGGTAACCTGGATGGCCAGAATATTAATTTTGACTGTTAATTTTGACTCTGCAGAATCTGGTAAATAAAGCATGTTTTTAAATCGTAGTAGTCCCTTCTTGCCAATACTTAGATCTGTTTTATCTGACTTTGCGGTATTGTTCTGTAATTTTTCCATTACCCTAGTGTAATTTCTGTCGTTAATACCTGTTGTGCTTATCCTTTGTTCCAGATCACTTTTGGCCCTGTTGATACTTATCTCGAATATCCCATGGACTCTTCTGCTTAAAGCGTCTGCTACTTTATTTTCCTTACCCTTGATGTCTCTGACCTCAAATTCAAATTCTCTTAAGAAGGCTAGCCACCTTGCTTGTCTTGCATTAAGGTCTGGTTGGTTAAACAGATATTTCACCCCACTATTATCTGTTAATAGTAGGAATTTTCTGCACATTATGTAGTGTCGCCATATTTTTAAGGCGTGTATTACTGCTGCTAATTCTAAGTCATGAGTGACATAATTTCGCTCATGTTCCTTTAATTTTCGGGATTCATAACAAATAACATGCCCTTCCTGAGTTAGGACACCACCTAGTCCTTCTTTACTTGCATCCACACATACTGTGAAGTCTTTATCAGGGTCTTCTACCTTCAATATGGGTGCAGTTGTCAATAATCCCTTCAATTTGTTAAAGTTGTCTTGGCACTTTTCTGACTAGTTAAACGTGGTTCCTTTCTTTTGTAATGAAGTGATAGGGTAGGTTATCTTGGAAAAACCTTCTATAAACCTACGGTAATATCCGGTGATTCCCATGAAAGACCATATATCTGCTACATCCTTGGGCACCAACCATTCCATAATGGATTTTGTATTTTCCAGGTCTACGACAATGCCTTCTGCTGAAATCACATGTCCTAAATATTGTATTTATTTCTGATAGAAGTCACACTTGTCAAATTTGGTGTACAGTTTTTGTTTCCTCAACGTTTGCAGAACTATCCTTAAGTGTTCATCATGTTCCTCTTTCGTTTTTTAATAGACTAGAATATCATTGATAAATACTACCACGAACTTGTCTAAGTACTGACTGAAAATATTGTTCATCAGACACATAAACATGGTTGGCGCGTTAGTGAGTCTGAAATGTATGACTATGAATTCGTAGTGTCCATACCTTGTCCAAAAAGTTGTTTTGCATATGTCCTCGTCTTTTATCCAAACTTGATGATAACTGGATCGTAAATCCAACTTTGAAAATATCTTAGCCCCACCTACTTGATCGAACATATCATTTATCCTTGGTAAGGGGTATTTGTTCTTAAAATTCATTTTTCTCAGTTGTCTACAATCGATACATAGTCTTAGAGTACCATCTTTCTTTTTCACAAAGAGGACTAGTGCCCCCCATGGTGAGACACTTGGTCTGATATATTCTTTGTCCAATAATTCCTGTAATTGTATTTTTAATTCTGTCAGTTCTGGTAGACTCGTCCGGTAAGGTGCCTTTGAGATAGGGGTTGAACCTGGTAGTAGGTCTATGGAGGAGTCCATTTCCCTTCTAAGAGGTAATTCTTCTATCTCATCCACAAAAAGTCATGCAGGATAGCAACGTCTTCTAGTTTTGGCTTATCATCTTTTCCTAGCAGATTCGTTACTTGGATGGCATAAACTTGACATCCCTTCCTCATCCATTTCCTAAGTTGCATTGCTGAAACTTGTCTGACTGATACCAGTTTTAGTATACCTTGGGCTATTCTAACAGTGCCAAAATCATCCTTATAGCTAAGTATCTTTGTATATCAATCTAGTACTGCTTTGTGTTGTTCCAACCAATCCATCCCGATAATCATATTGTAAGATCCTAGTGGTAGGATGTTCAGATGGGTCTTTATGTTTTGACCATCTGAATCTGCCACATTAGGTGTAATATAACTTAACATAGCTCCAGGGTCAATTAAAACAGAAATTTGAGCATCATTGATTTTACCTTCGATTTCTACCATCGAGGACTGGTGGTCAACTTGTCGACCATCTATGACTGCATTTATCCGATGTAGGATTTTTCCCACGTCTCCCACCGTCAAGGATTCCTACAGATTATGAATAGCAGTTATGTTTGTTGAACTCAAACATGGACAGTTCCTCCTTATATGAGGCTCTCCACATTCCCAACACTTTAATGGCTCGCGGGGGTTGTCTCCAAACTTCTTCGTTCCCAGGTTTACCGGTTTACCACTGCCTTGCGTATTTGGATGGTTGGAGTGAAAATCCTTTCTCAGAAAACTTTTTGTTGTATACTGATAAGGAGATGGTTGGTACCCCTTCTTCCGTTGGTTCATTCGCTCTTGTTTCTTATCCTTCCAAACTTTGGGAAACTCTACCCAATGTTTATACTGATTGTAGCACATTCGTGCTTTCCTGAATACTTTGCTCAAGGATTTGGGGTTGTCAAACTCAATTATGTCCTTGTAGGACTGTGTTAGACAGCTTAGAAATCGTTGAATTTTTACTTTATCCTCACGGATGTACGTTACGAACCTTAGCAGTTCCAGAAATTTATTTATAAAGTCCTCCATTGCCATCTGTCCAAGTCGTAACTCGTAAAATTAATTTTTCTTCCTTTCATAGTAACTTTCCGAAAGGTATTGTTTGTTGAAATACCTTTTAAAGTCTGACCATTCCAACTGTTTCTCCTTTAGGCCCTTGGCCAATTTCAGGTCCTGCCACCAAATGCTGGCCTTCCCTTTCAGATTGTAGATGTTCATTCTGACTTTCATGTTGTTGGAATAGTTGTAGATCTGGAAATATTTTTTGATGTCCAACAACCATGCCTCGGCTTCTTCTCCCATCTTGGATTCTCCATCAAAGGTAGTTAGTTTAATATTTTTAAATTCTCCTTCAAGGTGGTCTACTTGTTTTCTTTTTCTGTCAGATTTAGTTTTTTCTTCAGCTGAAGGTGTTCCTTCTGATGAACTATCTCCTTTTTCTGTTTCCATCCCTGAGTTCTTGGAGGCCCTTTTGCTAACTTCTTCCTCGTGGTTATCATCCTTTGGGCTTTTCTTGGTCACTATACTGCGCAATGGGACTTCATTTATCTCTTGTTGTTCCTATTGTTCTTTTTTCAATTTTTCATTGCCTGCTTTGAAAATATGTAATTCAACAATAAGGTTCCTCATTGTTTCTAACACTTCTGTGGGTGAGCTTCTGTTACTGTTCTGTCTTGGATCTCCAGGGGGTTCTTGTTGTGGGTTTTCTCCCATCCTGATTTCTGCATCGTCCTGAGCTACCATAATTAACACAAAACAGAAATAGCTTTATGTTTGTAACCATAAGATTTTTATTATTTTTACATAAATCAGAATATATATACTAAGAAACTATTGTGGCCCTGCTCAGGTCCAGTGTTGTAACCTTTTTTCTCTTATACCATATGTAATGTACCTCAAAATTTACATAAAAAAAAAAAAAATTAATTGGGTACTTTGGGTTGATTCTGTGTCTTTAAAGTTTTCAGTCATTCGTCAACCATAATGTACAACAGTCTTATTGCCTTGTATTTCTCTATCCTATTTTAACATATTGTCACCTCTTCCTATTTTGGTATTGAGTTATATATGAACACAGGTACATAGCTAGGGATATCTTGTTTCATTGCAACTTGGCAATATCCATCGTTTTCGTTTCCAAAACCCACTTTATGATATGGAGATGTAACTACTTAGAACCACTATCATATTAATGCAATGGTCATAGATGTAAGGCCTTATAAGATTCATTCTGATATATATATTATGATAGGGTCTACAAGAAGAGATTAACATTATTCAGAATACTTTTAAACAGATACTGTTGGGTATAAAATCGGGCTCTAATTTGTACCATGAAATAAAACACACAGAGGCTAAACTTGGTAAGGTTAGGTTACCATCATGCCACTAGGAAATTTCTGGTACTTAATGATATTAGACTATCCACTTCGGATGGTTAATGCGATGATGGTTAGGTTCAACACATAACCAATATAGTAAGATGAAAAAGTAACCCTACGTTGGCTACCCGGTGTACCTTGTCATTAATATTCTGAGTAATTGATAGAGATCGGAGCCATCTTGCCTTAAATGCCTGTCTACAACATTTAAGGTGCTCTGAGATGAGTCTATTCAGTTCAGTACTCGACCTGCATGCCCCAATGAAATGCCGACAACTTACCATATTCACATGGTCCAAGTACGAATACCCCATCCCCATTATTCCATGCGAAAGGTTATTCCAGCGCTTTCACTTTCATTCTGGTTTTGATTTGGTGAAGGAGGAAGAAACATATCAGACCATTTTTCGTTTGTCTTTCGCATCATGGTCATGAGTTTGTGATTCGGCCCCTGTTCCAGATGGGAGGAAATCTTGGAAGGAACTTCTCGACAGGCAGCTCTGTGCGGGGTAAGTTCACCCTTGATTGTTCTTTTATTTATGCATTCATATTTTTCTGTCTCGTCAAGTAGGTCTCTGTATGCTCTTGTTTCCCGGTCAGATCCTCGGTAGCATTCTCATTTTACTTCGAGGTTACTGTAAAAAGGGGTAGTTGGTACTCTAGCAAGGTTTAGGTCCTTTCACAGTTTATCTCCTTTCTCTGTACTAGCCTTCCTGTTGAGGCCGAGCCATTCTCCTCTTGTGGAGGAACTTATTGCGGTGTCTGTTATAAATGTGTATTCGGGATATTCTATTTTCGATTGAACTTTTGTTATTGGGCCTGGTTTCCTCTGTCGATTAGTCTCTTAGATGACAGAGTGTCATGTCTGGGTTTCCCTTACTTGGGTGCGTGACAGATCGTTCGGCACAGTGTTGATCTTGAAATTTTATGTGTTTAATTAATGTGTTCGCCAGTGTTATTATATCGATTAGAAGCAACGTTCTAAAGGCCGGAGGCATTTTAATCCTTTCTGTTATGTTTGAAATGTCACACTGGTTTTATATTTACCATTACTTTATGATCGTTATACGCATATCATTTCCTGCAATGTTTCTTTGGATTAAACATTGGTATTCATCGCTAATGATGGGCCCCTTTGCTGTGCGAGGGTACCCATCAGGGGATCACAAACTCCTCTTCCCTTTTTGGTCTGGGAGGCTCATGGTTTAGCGCGATGGCGAAGGTTATGAAACCCTCCATTACAGTTAAGTATTTCACTAGCCCCGTTTCTAATTACGTTTATGTTCCTTAATTTAATCATATTATTCCTGTTGGATATAATTTAATGTTTTGCAATACTTTGTGCAGGTGTGGTCACTCCAAAGCGTGGAAACGCCCTCTTCACTCCTTCAAGAGGTATTCGGGTTCCAACACAGTGCCCTTCCGTCTAAGTCATTTCGAGTTTAAATACACTGATGGTCAAGGTTATGTCCCATCCCTAATGCTTTAAAGACTTTTAGTTCCAAGTTCTGTATTAGTTGATACAAGGTATGCCCTGATTTGTATAAATATTTTGGCACATAGAAAAACATGCCAAGCTTGCACCTGGTTGGATTTATGATATCTAGACAGTCGTTCCATTTAAGTAATACAATCATTATGTATTGAGTTTATTTTGTTGTGGATACAGGTTCTAATCTATCACTTTCTGTGTTTAACATTCTCCTCTATATTTCTGAAAACGATTTGTTATTACAGATTCAAATTCTTTTCCTGAGTTATTCTAGTTATTTTTCCAGAATTGATCCCATTGTTGATTACACAGTCCCTCCCAAAATGATTCGGCCAAGCAAAGTAGTATACCTAAAACTAGCACAGTAACAAGTGCACGTAAGGGTTTTGTTTTTTCACCAGGATTGTGCGATGACTTCGAGATTTCATTTATGCATTGTATACTTCTACTCTGATATAAAACTAGTTTTGGTAGGAGTTTGAACCTGAGTCTTATTCCACCCATACGAAGTTTGACTCATCAATCCAGTTGCAATATAATATTTCGTGGAAGAACCTATTGTAAATTCTAAACTTGTACAATATCTACTACAAACTGATATTCAGAAAGGAACAGAAAAGATACAATGGCAAATACAAACATTACACAGAGATTTTTCACCTGGAAACCCAAACCGAGAAAACCAACATATATTATATTCATACCTTGTGTTACATTGTTTACAATACAATATACATATAGGAGCTAGCGGCATCCAAAACCCTAACCCAATGACCTGGATTAGTCCAAAACCCTAATTCCTTAACCGAAAATATAAAACCATCAACAAAAAAACCATGTGCCGAAAAACCACCTAAATAAAATGTGGTCCCAGAAATATGTCGTCCCAGTAATATGTCGTCCCGAATTTTCTTCGGTACCTTTTTATCATGTCCATCCATTTTGATAGGTAATGATCTCGAAACTGGCATATAGGTTAGATTCCCCCCTCCATGCATTTTTCATTATTTGTTTCTTGGAACATTTTTCCTTAGGATCAAACCTATTAAGTTGTGATATGATTCCTTCTTTTCTCTTTAAGAGTGTTGTAATTCACATGGTAGAGCCTATCGTTCATGGGTGACCTAGTTAGAAATTTGGTTGTAGTTTGGTGCCCATGATGAAGTATTTTCATAGGCTTGGAGCCCATAGGGTAGAGGAGAGGAGAAAACCCTAGAAGCATCATTACACTACAAAATTTTGTTGATCTTGCAAGTCCCTTCTCGAGTTTTTAATACTTCTCCTCTTACTCCTAGAAACCCTCGTTTCTAGAATTCTTGCTCACTTGTCTTGTTCAGGAAGAGAATCCTTCTCTTTCCTTGACTTGTTCAGAGCAAGGATTCAGGAGGTGCAAGGATTCTTAAGTGGCCCGAGTGGAGGAATCCAGACGTCGGTTTCAGGGCAGTGTCGCAACAATATCAAGTGATATCTAGATACATCATTTATCCTTCATTTTTAATGAGAAATCTCTTTCTTGTCCCAATTTCATGTCATTGATTCACTATTGTAATCTTTGTATGTATTCGATTATCTTAAAATTGACATCCTGATCGTAGGTACTGAAAGTAGTTTAGAATTAGTTATTGTAACTATCTCTATCGCAATATTTTCTCTTTGTGATTGGAGATCAATGAGGAAAGCGTTGGAGTGAAGGACTTGAACTTAGATTCACGAAAGAGGTCTTCTTCAAATGTTGGAATTCAAGTAGGTGTTTTTTCTGCTCTTAGGTAGTTAGGTATTTATCTGTTTGTACCTACTTCTGTCAGTTAGAGATTGTTCTTGGGGAGAATTCGCTTTGTGTGATATTCTAACCCTTATCATAAGGGATTTATCCCCGAGACACATGTAGAAAGTGAAGGTAATTTTGGAATTGCTTACACCAACATCATTGAAGTTAGGAAATTTCATAGTATTTGAATTTCTACAAGGAGTTCATCAAGGGATTCAATAGTATTTGGGCATTGATGATTGAGTGTATGAAGGTACATGGATTTAGCTGGACCATCCAAGATAAACTAATGAAAGAGAATATGAATGTATGAAGGTCTCTAAATACACGTGGAGCATGCAAGTTGAACTAATAAAAGAGAATTTTGTTGAAGTGTCAACATTGGTGTTAGCTAATTTTAATATTCTTTCAAGCATATTGTGATGCAAGTGGAGCGGCTAATGATATTGTACTAATCCATGAAAGAATATTAATAACATATTTTATCAAGAAGTTGAACCAAGCATGAACAAATTGCAATCACATATAACTTAAAGTTATTTGCAATTATACATGCATTGGAGCTAAAGAGGCATTACATGTTATTGAAAGAGTTAGTTATCTATATAGATATTTAGAGGTTAATTTTATAAATACCGAAGTAAAGCTAAATCAATATCTTTATATATAAATAGTGTTTTTGAAAGGTTGTAATGGTGTATTGATACAACATGACTCTTAGAAAAGATCAAAGTAGATTAAGTAGATTAAGTAGATTAAGTAGATTAAAAAATTAAGTAAATTAAGAAGACGAATATACATGACAATGATTTTTGAGAAATTTTGTACAAGTAAAAAAATCTAAAAATCTACTCACCCTTGACATACACGTGATCATTTTAAATATTTTTAGTCATGATTAAGATAACTGTAAACATAAGAACATAAAATTACACATTAAAGAAAATTTGTATTTTACTAAAAGATAGATCTTTCTAAGTTGTAACTATCAAACACCCATTGTTGAGTTCTCTTATAATAAAAATAAAAAATGTTCAATTGTAATTATAACATTAAATGATTGTAATTATAATATTAAACCATAATGGTTTATTGAAATATGTTGATCCACTTTCGGACAAAATTTATATATTTAAACATTTACATATATGGTGTTGATATTATATGCCCATTGTATTATATGCCAAATTTGATTGGGATAAGAGGTTGAACATTTATTGTTTTAGGAAAGATCTCATTTAACTGTGAAATATGAAATATGACTGGAATGCTTTTTATTGTGTCAATGGATTGTTGCATGCTCAATTAGTGATGGGCAGAAACTCTAATAGCTTAATTAGTCAGATTATCCCGTCTTATGGATTCTATGCTTGTTCATAAAAAGGGGAAACACGAATGTCCAACTGAGAATGGAATATAGATTATAATGAAATCAATGCTAATGAATTAAATTGTAATAAAAAAATTTATACAAAATTGTTATCCAAAGTGCGCAAAAATACGAAGCCTGCAAATCTATCAGATGAAAAGTATAGTCACAGAAGCCTGCTATCCTATTAGATCCAGTATCCCTCCATGAAAATTTGATAAAATGATCAGAGTTAATGGAGAAAATAAGTGAGCAACAATGCAACCAGCATGAGCATGTAAGCAATTCCTTTATCAATTGTCAATCCTGCATATAAATCATAAAAAACAACAGAGCAACGTTAATCAATGAGAACACGTGGACATGGAATTTGCTAGAAAGAAAATGAATTAATATTAATGAGCACAACTAATGATAAACTAACTGTCACAGGCACATAGAAGGTGCTTCATATACACCCATGGAGGACATAAGTGTTTTCCACTTTTCTTACCATTCTTGAAGGGAGCTAGAACATGGGTCGAGATATCTTGAGCCTTCCCTCCAACTATGGCGGCCATGAAGAGCAAGAAAGGAATAACTACACTCAAAAGTGCTACAGCTGTACCCTCCATCTTACCTTAAAACTTTCAAGTTGTTGTTATTAATGTTCAGTTGAAACAAGAATATAATTAAAGGAATCCCCAAATAGCAAAGAGTGAAGACCAAGAGCAAGAGAAAAAGAAGTACATGGAACACAAGTGGCAGGGCTCGCTGGTTAAATAAGAGGAAGATGAAAGGAAGGGTGGCATGTGAAAGGAAAAACGGTGGAAAATAAATGTATCGTAGGGCACCCAACCTCTTCTGAGGCTTTTGGTTGTGTGGTTCTAGTCCTTGAGCAAAGGCCAGGAGGAAGATCTTGCAGCAGAAGATGAAGATACTATAAAAATGGCCATTACTATAACTATTTGAATTCCCATGGACGCAAAGAAACAGTGCTTAGAGCCACGCTTTCAAATACCTGAGCAAGATACCAATCACCGATTCAAATTTCAATAGCCCGCCTCTTTACAAGTTCAAATTTTTAAACGGATATGCATGGATACATTCCATGGTGCATGGCATGGTAGTTGGATGGCTCATGGTAACGACGTTTAGGTGAGTGGAGTCGGTAGTCGGCCAGAGCTTTGACATGATGGACGACTGGAGTCCGGACATGGAAAACGACTGCCGGCAAAGGTTCAAAACGTTTGGGTTTTAGCTTATGCCACCTCCTTCGACGACGCATGTTGATGAACTGTGCCATTCAACAACCCACGTTGAAGAGCTGTGTCAGTAGATCCCTAACATCGACGGTGGCTAAATATAAAATAACTAGCACAGCCACATGATTGTGTCTGATGAACGCGGAAAGTCTTATTGAAGCAACTAAACTTGAACACTTTAATGGAACTTGAGAATGATGTGTTTTATATATCTTTATTAATTAGGTAAACATAGTAATCACTGAAAAATATTAATCATATTAAGTAATGTGAAAAAGTAAATAAGGAAATCTAAGGATTAAAAAATGCAAGAAAGTTATGAACATGAAATAACATTTATTGATTTAGGAAGACCACTAAAAATATGCAACATGTTCAATTGCTAGCCATAAAATCATTTCAAAATAGTTGATTCATTGAGTTTATTGTTCTCTAACTGAAGTTTGTGACCATAATTTGATGGATAATCACACAAAGAAATTTCAGCAGAACATATGCCGACAATGTGAAAGTATAGAATGGTTCAAAAGGGAGCAATGTAAAGGTCAGAAAAGTGGAATTCATTCATATATGAAGTCATAGTTCTGATGGAAGCATAATTTTGATTGGATTTTAGTAAATTTAGAATTTAGTAAAAATTTTGGACTTTTAAAAGTAATTATCATTGAAATGGTTGGCTAAATATTGCTTAAGTCATTGTCTAATTGTTTTAAGAAATTGTTTTTTTAGTTGGAATCTGACCACATAAATCTGCATGAAATCACTGTTTTTTTATATTTAAAATCTATTTTTGAATGCAGGATTCAGCATGTTGAAAAACCTCTGACAATTAGATTTTACAGAAATAATCACTCAAACATGTGGATCTAACAATCTCAAGGGATTTCCAGCAAAGGTCTCCACAAAATATAGTCAGAAAAGAGTCATTTCGTAGAACATTTAGACTAAGACATTTTTGAATGGATAGGTTGAAATTTGGGTGGGTAAAAACCTATAAAGTGTCACATAAATCTGCATAAAATCACTATTTTTTGTTATTTAAAATCCATTTGTGAATGCAAACACTCAATTTTAGATAAATAATCACTCAAACATGTGGATCAAACAATTTATCACCAGATTTCAGGCAAAGGGAAAATATTGAGAGAAAAGAGTCATTTAGTAGAACATTTAGACTATGAAATTTTTGAATGGATAGGTTGAAATTTGGGTGGGTAAAAACTTATAAAGTGTCACATAAATCTGCATAAAATCGCTATTTTTTGTTATTTAAAATCCATTTATTAATGCAGGATTCAACATGCTAAAAAGCCCATGTGACACTAGGATTTTACACAAATAATCACTCAAACATGTGGATCTAACAATTTCCCACTGGATTTCAGGCAAAGGTTATCGCCTGAAAAGAGTCATTTCCTATAACATTTAGACTAGGAAGTTTTTGAATGGATAGGTTGAAATTTGGGTGGGTAAAAACTTATAAAGTGCCACATAAATCCGCATGAAATCACTATTTTTTGTTATTTAAAATCTATTTCTGAATGCAGGACTCAACATGCTGAAAAACCCATGTGACACTCGATTTTACAGAAATAATCACTCAAACATGTAGATCTAACAATTTCTCACCCAATAAAATATTGTAGATTGCAGGAAAAGAGTAATTTCGTAGAACATTTAGACTAGGAGGTTTTTGAATTGAAAAATAATCACTCTAACGATTTCTCACTGGATTTGGGGCAAAGGTTTCCGGAAAATATCGCCTAAAAAGAGTCATTTCATAGAACATTTAGACTGAGAAGTTTTTGAATGGATAGTGTTATCACTCCAAGAAACCCTTTGTGGTTGCAGACCAAAGGTGCTTGGTAACTTAAGAATTGAATGTTTTAGTATTTTGTAAATGTGGATCAATGGGACAACTCAATACAGCTTATAGCATTCAAACATGAAAATGATAAACAAATAGACAGTGCTCTCAAAGATTGATTAATCAGCGGGTAACTTTAAAGTGGGTGGAGAAGAAATTGTAACTAAACCAGTGCAAAGCAGGGTCTAAGAGACAATCAAAAGACTTATTATCAGGCTATGAGCTAAAAATGGGATAACAGCCATTCAAAGCTTGACAACACAGATAATAATGCAGAAGAAAGATGGAAAGCTGACAATCAAACTTGAAAGGAACCTGTGATCTGTATTAACATAGAAAGTCTGAGTACAAAAAAGAGTATTTCTCTATCCAGAATCGAACCTTTAGAACTCCAAATATCTTTGGCTTTATAGCCTCTTACAATCAGTTTCAGATCCTAAAACAATGGATCTGATATTCTAAAAATAGAAAGTCAAAACTAATTCACAAAAGATAAGGAGAGATCCTCA
>ML777831.1:0-22329 GCA_009831015.1 Picea engelmannii | reverse complement strand
TAAATATTGTCAGAAAAGAGTCATTTCCTAAAACATAAAGTATGACATTTTTGAATGGATAGATTGAAATTTGGGTAGGTAAAAACCTATAAAGTTTAGACTAAGTCCTTTTTATATGCCAATTTATAACAATTCCAAAAAAATTATATTTTGAAAACAATAATAAAGAAGAAAACCCAAAAATTATTAAGAGTGAACATTCAGAATCCATTTCATATTGATTATTTAAATACTGTTCATTTTACAGCTTTACGGTTGTAACTACAAAAACTATTTCACTAACTAATTCAGTTCATGAGATTAAAACTCTTAACACTCCCTCTTAATCTTGAGGATTACATTATCAATAATGCCTAAACTTTGACGTTGAAATTGAAAAACATCTATTCCCAAAGGTTTAGTGAAGATATCAGCTAGCTGAGCTTTAGAACCACAAAAATTGAGGAAAATGTCACCATTTTTTACGAGTTCACGAATGAAGTGAAATCGAGTATCAAAGTGTTTTCTTTTCTGATGAAACACATTATTCTTCGACAAGGAAATGGCAAAGTTATTGTCACAAAAAATCGAAATAGGTTCTTTTGTCGTATATCCAAAATCCATCAAAAGCCTTTTAAGCCAAACTGCATGACATGTTGTTGTTGTTGCCGCTACATATTCCACTTCTGCAGAAGAGATAGAAACTATGGGATGCTTCTTAGATGCCCATGAAATCAAATTCTTTCCAAAAAGAAAAGCATAGCCCGAAGTGCTTTTTCTGTCGTCAATACTTCCTGCATAATCAATGTCGGTATAACCTATAAGCATACTGTCTGTTGAAGTTGTGTACCACAAACCATAAGTGGTTGTACCTGCAATGTATCTTAAGATCCTCTTACCAACTTTCCAATGAGAATCCTTAGGAGATTCCATAAACCTGGAAATGTAACTTGTTGCATATGTTATGTCAGGTCTTGTAGTAGTAAGATACATAAGACTACCAACAAATTGTTTATACAATGTGGAACTTATTACTGATCCCAAATCTTTCTTGCTTAATTTAGTGCCAAGAACAATAGGAGTGTCAGCAGGCTTACACTTTTCCATCTTAAAATTTTTCAAAACATCAGCAGCATATTTTTGTTGACTAATAAATATACCATGATCAGATTGGTCTACTTCAATGCCTAATAAGTACTTCATTAATCCAAGATCTCTCATTTCAAAATCATTTTTCATGGCTGATCTAAATGCATCTAACATCATGTTTCCTGTGTAGATCATGTCGTCAACATAAAGACATAGGATGAGAATATCACCTTGTTGATTTACCTTGATATACAAAGTAGGCTCATTTTCGCTCCTACTGAAAAAATCTTTGAGTAAATAATAATCAATTCTACTATACCAATTCATGGCTGATCTAAATGCATCTAACATCATGTTTCCTGTGTAGATCATATCGTCAACATAAATACATAGGATGAGAATATTACCCTGCTAATTTACCTTGATATACAAAGTACGCTCATTTTCACTCCTACTGAAACCATCTTTGAGTAAATAATGATCAATTCTACTATACCAAGATCGTGGAGCTTGCTTCAAACCGTACAAGGCTTTCTTTAATTTGTACACTTGGTTCTCTTGTGTTTTAACTTCAAATCCAGGTGGTTGATGAACATACACTTCATTTAACACTCCATTCAAGAAGGCGGACTTGACATCCATTTGATAAATAGGCCACTTATTTTGTGTTGCAATGGCCAAAACAAATCGAACAATATCTAATCTTGCTATAGGTGCGAAATTTTCACCATAATCAATGCCACTTTGTTTTGAAAAACCTCTGGCAACTAACCTTGCTTTGTGTTTCTCAATCTCACCTTTTTCATTCAGTTTAGTTTTATAAACCTATTTGACACTTATGACATTTTTATCTGCAGGTAGATCAACTAAATCCCATGTATTGTTTCTTTCAATAGCTTCTATTTCATTATTCATTACATCTACCCATTCTTTTTTCTTTGCAGCTTCATCAAAACAAGTAGGTTCGGATAAGAAAAATGCAAACTGTATTACATTATCATCTTGGTCATATATATCATGCAAACTTCTCATTCTTTGATGATTATGGTCAGAATCTGAATCACTATGAGATGAAGAATCATTATGAGATGAAGAACTACCTTCATTTTGAACTTGCAATCTTGGAAGACGTGTTATTGATTCTTGATGTTCATCTAACTTTGTAGGTGCTTGATGTTCATCTAACTCAAGAGAAGGATTGTGAGAAGTATTGTTTTCCATTTCATCCCATGATTTATCTTCCATAAATTTAACATCTCTACTTACTAGAAATTTCTTAGTAACATGATTGTATAATCTGTATGCTTTCGACTATTCACTATAGCCAATAAAAATGTACTTCTCACTTCTATCATCAAGCTTCTTTCTTAGCTCTTCAGGGACATGAGCAAAAGAAACACAACCAAAATTTTTGAAATGAGAAACATTTACCTTAGATCCACTCCATTTTTCTTCAGGTACTTTACCTTGAAGATTGGAAGTTGGTGATCTATTAAGTATGTAAATTGAACATGCAACTGCTTCAACCCAGTAATCTTTGGACATTTTTCTTGCTGTAAGTAAACTCCTGGCCATGTTCATGATGGTGTGATTCTTTCTTTTTTCCACTCCATTTTGTTGTGGAGCATATCTGGTAGTCATTTGCTTTTTAATGCCATGACGTTTATAGAAATCAACAAACTCTCTTGAGTCATATTCGCCTCCTCCATCAGATCTCAAAACTTTGACAAATCTGCCACTTTGTTTCTCCCTTGAATTCTTTGAATCGAGTGAAAGTCTCGGATTTGTGTTTGAGAAAATAAACCCAAACTTTCCTGCTACAATCATCAATAAATGTTAGGAAATAAAAACTTCCACCAATCGACTGATTTTGCATAGGTCCACATAAGTCTGTGTGAATTAACTCTAAGCACTCTTTGGCTCTATAAGAGGATGATGGAAAACTGTCTCGCTCGTGTTTTCCTACTATGCAACTTTCACAAGAATGAATCTGATTAATCGAAGGAGTCAATCCTGTCACCATAGACTATCTTTGTAACAAACTCATACTTTTGACTGGTAAATGACCATAACGATAATGCCATAACTTAGTTTCAGTCACATTAGAAATATTACATGCATACATCTTCCCACTTATCATTTTTAAGGGAAACAATATGTTCTTTGTCATAGGGACTTTTGCAACAAGTCTTTTAGTTTGATTAAGAATTGTGCAAGTGTTGTTGCGGAAAGTGACATCATAATCATGAGCCATTAATTGCCCTACACTCAATAAATTTTGTTTGATATTTGATACATAGTAAACATCAGGAATATTTTTCACTTCACCCTGCTTTGTTAAAAATGGCACAACACCTTTTCCTAAAGCTTTGATCGGATGATCATCACCCAAACTAATTGTAGAAATAAGAGATGTATCAAGATTAGAAAGTAAATCATTGTGACCAGTCATATGATTGCTACATCCACTATCTAGCAACCAAACATCTTTGTCAAGAATTTGCTGAGATACTTGACATGAAAGAAACAAAGTATCAGAGGTTTCACTTTCTGTGACATTAGCTTTATTTCTATACTGCAACTTACGGCATTCAAATATATGATGACCCAACTTTTTACAATAACGACATTAAATTTCTGATTTACTTGTCCATCTCTGACCATGATCTTGTGAAGATGATCTTGAATGCTCTCACTTGTCTTTTGCTTGTTCAGGTTTATCTCTTGATTGAGAACGTCGTCTACCACGTCCTCTACCACGTCCTCTACCACGTCCATGAAAACCTCTGCCTCTGCCTCTGTCCATGGACACCTTAGTCTGAAATGCATGTTCTAAAGTACCAAGATCCAAGGTCATCCTTGCTTCATGAGATAGCAATGAACCAGTCAGTTCTTCTATAGAAAAATTAGTTAGATCTTTCAACTCAAGAAGAGCAGTAACTACCATTTCAATTTTTTTAGGTAAACTTCTAAGAACTTTTTCAACAACTCTTTGGTCAGTGAGTTCTTTTTCGCCATTAATCCTAAGTCGATTCATAATGCCCATAACTTTAGTCATAAAATTATCAACACTTTCTGATTCAATCATCTTGAGGGTTTCAAATTGAGTTCAAAGGGTTTGAAGTCTCACAGTTTTCACTTTATCATTACTCTTATAAGATAACTTAAGAATATCCCATGCTTCTTTAACAGTCTTGGCACCAATAATTTTAGGAAATATAGAATCATCTAAAGAAACTAAAATATATAATTTGGCTTTTCCTTCTTTTTGCTTAAGTTCTTCTAATGTTTTTCTTTGAACAGCAGTCATAGTTGCAACAGCATTTGCATCAGGTTCTATGAACCCTGTTTCAACACAATCTCAACATCCCTGACCTTGCAAAATGGCTTTCAACTTCTCAGTCCAAAAGTCATAATTAAAATCAACTAAAATTGGTGCTTGAATTGAACAAGAACTAAACATTATTTTTCTAATTCCAAAATACCAACCACAATTAAATATAACTCCAAAACCCCAATGATATATTTTTTTTAAAATCACTTTTCAAATGGCAAAGAGCCAAACTCCAAATACTTTGATGAAAAATGAGTTTGAACAGCAATCTACAGCAAGATATCTGGGCAGCATTTGAACAGCAAGATAGCTGGCAGAAAAATAGATGAAAAATCTTTGAAAAAAAATCGAGCAATATTCAGCCTTACGCAGGGAACAGCTTTTGGTCACAGTATGCAGCCTTACGAACAACAGGCTTCTGGGAGTGGGCGTAGACAGCAGTGGGCGCAGACGCAGCGGGGTATTCACGCAGTTGAACAACTTTCAATGGGTATTCTTCAAGATCTGGGAGTGGGCGCACACCAGCAGACTCTCTGCTCCCGACCTGCTCTGATACCTGAAAATGATTAAGAGTGAACGCTCAGAATCCATTTCATTTTGATTATTTAAATACTATTCATTTTACAGTTTTACGGTTGTAACTGCAAAAACCGTTTCACTAACTAATTCAGTTCATGAGATTACAATTCTTAACATACTTAAACTAACAATAACCTTCCTGCTGACAATAACTATGTCGTTGGCCCAATATTCACTCTACTATGACAGCATTGAATGTTGTTACTGGTGGTATTTGGTTCATAGACCATATAATCTGCAAACAATTTAAATCTAACAAACTATATAGTACAGGTAGCAACATTCAACTCTACATAGCATCGTCAATATTGACTATCCACTGAATAATATGAGACTGTCCTGACAATGGCAGCTTCCGGAACCTCTAACAACTGTGTGCGAAATGAACTTGTTGCCAACTTGCCACTTTCTTTTATTATGTTAACGATAGCCATTTCATATAACAATGATTAAGAAACTTGGCCGCTTTCAGGATAAACCATCCTTCTATGCAACGGGAATGGGAGGATAGTATTTTTTGGAGCATGTGCGAGGGTGATTTAACCATAAATTTAGCTCTAGATAAACTCATCGAGCGTATCCACGCACTAGAAAATAGTTCTCTGTGCATCGGAAAATGGCGATGATGGAAAATAGTTCTCTGTGCATCGGAAAATGGCGTAACGTCATTCGTGATAATAGTTTTTAGGTTTTTATCAGAACTCCAATGGCGTAACGTGATGCCTTTCTCTAGTACCATATATTTTGATGTGCCTTTCTGGAGTTCCCCTTTATATTTGAGCAATGCTGCTTTCTGGCGGTTTATACCACGCAAAAAAGCGGAGCTTCCATAAATGGAAACTGTTTGGAAAATTCTAATACAACATTTCATGACCTTTGACAGTTCAGTATTAATGCTTTTGGAAATTCAGAGATAACATTCCATCACTTTTGAAAGTTAAATTTTAATTTCAGAAATAATACAAACCTGATATACACTATTTTAAAAATATTATTTAAAATTTAATAAAAATGAGATGTGTAAAATAGGTTGATGTTATCAAATATCCATTAACTAGCACAGCCACATAATTATGTGGCTGATAAACGCTGATAGGCTTATATCATTTACAAATTTTAGGGTTTATGTTAGAATTAGAGTTTGTAAAATAAATATGCTTATTGACCTTCATCAGCTAGTTAGTTAGTTATGATTAGTTTTCATCTGTGATTTGCTCTTTACTATTCTAAAGTTCAAACAATTTAAAACTTAAAAATGTCTCAGCATACAAATTTTGGCATGAAAAGACATATACGGTTCAGTAATTGAATCACCTGGTTAAGTGAAATGGCTACGCGGATAGTGGGATGCTTCACACCCCGGACACATGCACCCACCCAAGCCCACGCCTGGTTAATTGAAACGGCTACGTGGAGACTGGGACTCTTCACATCGCGGACACACGCACCTACCGAATAACAACAAAAAAATATATATTTAAAAGATTGAAAGGCTGACACCATGCCTGGTAATCTGAAACACGAATTTGATATCGATTGACTCCATCTTTAATTAGGGCTTTTCTCTTAGCAGCCACTCTCGGACCTCATGCTTGATTCCTGCAGTTATGCTTGAATCGAATTGGTCGCAGATATGGAGATAGAATCAAAGGAAGGAGCTAAAGGCAACATTGAATTTGATTTACCCAATTTAAAGCCAGAAAATGAAACGTGTTCATAACCAGAAAATGAAATGGGCATTCAGCTGAGGAAATCCAAACATGGTAATCCCAAAGGTTAATCATTTAAACATGGCCATCATATAGTGCTACAGTAATTTCTTAATATGATTAAGTAAATGTTAAAAAGTAAACAGGTTAACGGATGCATTCAAAAATACAAGGAAGTTATGAAGAGTAAATAACATTCATTGATTTGGGAGGACCACTAAGAATATGCCAGCATCTTCAATTATTAGCCATCAGATTAGAATTTTAGATTAAAAGGTGATTAATTGTGCCCATTGTCAATAGGTATACGCCTTTCGGCGTAACTACATGTAAACAAAAACTTTGAACTCTTTGTATCATGTAAACAAAAACTTTGAACTCTTTGTCTTGTCCTGTTAAGATTATGGTTAGTTATTTGAAATTAGAATATCTTGCTTACTAGTATTACGATGTCAAAATTGCCTAATATTCATTATTATAATGAAAATTACATTTAAAAACATTTATAAAATGTTAATTATATTTTTAAACAAAATAATAGATGTGTGTTTATAAAAGTAATATATAAAATGTTGAAAAGACAAGAAGAACAGGCTACACAAATTATATTTAAAAAAAATAAAAATTAGAGATGTGTGTTTATAAAAGTAATACATGAGAAATTGACCAAGGTTTGTGTGCATTCCAGGCACTTCATGTTTTGTCTTTCTTCTTCATTAATCCTTGCTTTCTTCCTTAATACATGACCAAGGTCCAATAGGCCCCCAACACTCACATGTGACTTGTCCCGAGTCATTGTAGGGTTGAACCTCTTATATTACTTCGACTGCAGATTGCGCAGAGCTACATGTGCTTTTTGCTCTATCCCTCCCTATCTTGTGCAGACTGTATTTTTTATATATGGTACCTAATTTCAACTGCACCTAGTACCTAGACTCTTCTTTCTTTGCTTTTATTGAGAGCTGTGGGGCAGTTGGTTGTCATAATACAGCTTCAACTGACTCCCATTCACTAAATTGTCCTTCCAATCTCCATTAAGGGTCTTCAACTGCGCAGCTCCACCCTCTGTAATATAGGCAACCTCGAATGGCCCAAGCCAGTGTGTCATAGACTTTCTTGGATGATTCATGAACTTGTTGTCGTACAAAAGTACCAAATCTCCTTGTTTAAATGCTTTCTTCTTGATATGTCTGTCGTGGTAAGCCTTTTCTCGTTCTTTTTGTACCTGCTAATGAAATCATGCAATGAACCTGTCTTCATCTACTTCCATCAACTGCCAGTCTTGAACAACATCAGTGTCATCCATACCTGTAAATGCTGCAATTCTTAAACTAGGAACCAAGTATTCCATAGGTACCACTACTTCCAATCCATATACTAACTTAAAGGGAGTTTGCATGGTTAACTTTTTGCAAGTAGTTCTATAATCCTATAACACTGTCGAAATTCTCAAATCCCAATCATCTCTATTAACACTACAAATCTTAGTCAATGTTGTCTCCAAGATCTTATTGAAAGCTTCGACTATGTCATTCACTTGTGGGTGGTATGGTGTACTCTTATGATGGTGAACTTCGAACACCTAAGTCAAGGCTTCCATAGTTGTGTTAATGAAATGTGTGCCTTGATCACTCATAACGATCTTCGAGCATCCAAATCTGGTTACGATATCATCAAAGATGAACCACGTAGTTGTAGCTGCACTACAATCCTTAACTACTCTTGCTTCTGCCCATTTGGTCAAATATTTTGTAGCAGTGATAATGTATTGAGCTCATGTGTGCTTCCCTGGTGGGTTGATAGTTCCCACAAATTCAATAGCCCATTTCTCAAATGTCTGTAAAGTTAGTTGAGGTGCTAAAGGCATCTCATCCCTTCTTGATGGCTTCTCTATTCTCTGGCATACATCATAGGCTCTGTAGTATTCCTTAGCATCCTTGTGTAAAGTGGGACACCAAAGGCCAGCTCTGAGAACCTTCTACATTGTTTCTTTCCCTACATAATTTCCTCCTACGATGCCTTCATGTGCTTCTGCAAGGATCAATGGTATTTCAGACTCCATAACACATCTTCTTAAGATCTCATCTGGTCCCATCTTATATAGTTGTCCATCTATAAGTTGAAAATATGCAGCACGGACTACCAATTGTTTCTTCTAAATAATTGTATACTCGTGAGGTGCCATTCCTGTGGACAAGAACTGGACTATTTCGGCGAAGTGATCATCGATTTTTCTTATGTCCAACAACTGTGCATCTAGTAGTGTATCCTCCAGACTGGTAGGTTCATCACCATGTTCTAACCTGGATAAGTGATTAGGTCCTTTATTCATTCTTCCTGGCTTGACCATGATCTCAAAGTCATACTCCTGGAATAATAGTAACCATCTGCATATTCTTCCCCCCAACATTGGCTTGTTGACTAAGTACTTCAATGCAGAATGATCAGTAAACATCTTAAAATGTCCTCCAAACAAGTAGCGTCTAAACTTTTGTAGCGCATATACCATAGCTAAGCCTTCTCTTTCAGTGGTAGTATAATTTCGTTCAGATGTAGAAAGTTTCCTGCTAGCAAAGGCTATATGGTGGTGAATATCTCTTGCACCTAGTTGTGCCAAAACTGCTCCTAATGAAATGGATGAAGCATCGACATGAACATTGAATTCCTTACTCCAATATGGAAAAACCAAAATAGGCGCAGTGACCATTTTATGCTTTAGTGTGTCGAAGCTCTGCTGGAATTATTTTGTCCATTGAAACTTACTATCCTTCTTTAATAGCTTCTCCATAGGTGTTGTTATATGTGTGTAACCCTTAATAAACTTTTTGTAATATCCAGTGTGTCCCAATGCAGTGCGCAGTTGTCTAACAGAAGTAGGATGAGGTAGATCAACAATGATAGCAATCTCGGAAGGATCTACCAACAATCCCTATTTGCACACAATGTGTCCTAACAACACTCCAAAAGGTGAAAAGAAAATACACTTATTCAAGTTCAGGGAAATCTGACATTACCTACACTTATCTAATATTAATCTCAGACATTCAATATGATCTTTCAGTAGACTAAAAATGGTCCAGTCATCAAAGTATGCCTCCAAAAACTTATGTAGAAATTCTTTAAATGTTTCGACCACCACCTTGGAAAAGATGGCTGGTGCGTTCTTCAAACCAAAAGGCATCATAGTGTACTGAAAATAACCCCATTCTGTTGCAAATGTAGTCTTATGTTTGTCTTCCTTAGCAATTATGATTTGGTGATAGCCTGAAAATCCATTTGTGAATGAGTAAACTTCATGTCCTCCTACATTATCTAGAACTTCATCAGTAAAAGGTGTAGGGAATGGGTCATGTAAACATGCATCATTCAACTTCCTTAGATCTACACAGATTCTGATTTTTCCTGACTTCTTATCCTGGACCACCATAGGGATGATCTATTCAGATTCTTCAATTGGTTCTATGATTCCTGCTTCCAACATTCTATCTAATTCAATCTTAACTTTCTGCTTATACTTGGGATTCAGTCTGTAAGGTCTCTGCTTGATAGGTCTTTCATCTTCTCTCAAAGGGATCTTCATTTCTCCCATGGGTCCTTTAATTCCCTTCATGTCTATGAACTTGGTTGGAAACAAGTCCTGAGACTCATACAATAGTTATGTAATCTTACTAATAGTAACATCATCCCAATAGTCTCCAACATTTGCCAACTTAGATACTTGTTCTGTTCCAATGTTAACTTTCTTAATTTTAATAGGTTTCTCTACAAAAGTTAATTCAATCCCTAGCCCTTCCATTTCTCTTTGTCCTTCAGTTTCTGAAATGTTCACATTCCTAGGATCATTATCTTCATCAGCATTAATATTATAACAACCATGTAACCATTGAAGAGGCGTAGTCCATTCATCTTCTTCTTGTTCAAAAGGGGGGTTAGGTGCCTCCTCAAAGACCTTATGTCTTACAATTTGTAAAGCATGATTTATTGTGGGGTATTGGTTGTCAAATATGAACGTAGCTATAAATTTTTGGGTCATACCATACCAATTTGTAGTGACTAAGTGCAGTTCTTCTTGAAGATACTAGTTGATAGGTGTAGTATCTAAGGTCTTAATGAACTTATGTACCCACTTCTTTGGGAATGCTGCTCCAGGATTCCTCATAACTTCCCACATGGTCCTTAGGACAGCTCTTACCTGTGTATCAAACTTCGCAACCTTCAGCTTGGTCTGAAAAATGCACTGTCAATAAGGTGCGACATTTCACCCACTTTGTGATGTTCTTCTTGTGTGTTCCCCACCATCTAGTTGGTGTTGCTTTCAAGGATTCATCTAGTGCCAACATCATCTATTGTACTGGTACAATTCTCTCAAATTCAGCTAGAAATTTCTCTAAATGATTCAAGCCATCAAATGTAGGAATATTACTTACATCTATGCCAATCCAGCGAACTGCCTTGGTCAATCTGGCACACCTCCACGTAGAGACTTCATACATTTTGTTCTACCAATTTTCCAATGCTTCTTTTGAATATGACGAGCATGCACTCTCACTTTGCCAACTTAGATTTACATCTATTGTAGGATTAATATAATCTTGTTGTCTTGTTGTCAGTTTATAGATGTTCTCTAGCTCGTAGGCGTGGTATTATTCTCTTCTAGGTTTTGATTATCTTCAACCTTCATCAATATCAAGAGGTGTAATGACCCTAAGGCCATTACCCTCGAATGTCATTCTTCTCTTTTTTAGGTCAACAACGGTCAGATTGTTGAAAGCCTAATCAATTCCTAACAGTGTGGGATAGGGACAACTATCATCAACAATCTCGATCACTCTAAAGTTTGCAAATGTCCTCACTTCGTCGATGTCCATAGGAACATGCTCTAGTCTTCCAAAGGGGCTTGCCGCCTATTGGTTATCCATCCTGAGCCTAATAGAAGAGTAAATCAATTTAGGCTTTCCCATCAATGCCCAAGTCTTCTTCGTCATAACATTTACTTCTGATCCCAGGTCGAGGATCACATAATCCACGTCGTAGTCTCGAATCTGAGCACTAAGGTGCAGTTCCTTGCTTGTCCTCCTTTTCCTAGATACTTGATTCACATATTTACTCAGTAGAGGATCTACTATTTCAATTTCATATTGCCTTATCAGGTGTTGTAGTTCATGCACAACTCTTTCATCTTTAATCAAATTGATACAAGTATACAAGAAATCCATAAGCTTGCTTACCTCTTTTCCCTGCCTAAGTGGGACAGACTAATCGAATGCTGGAGGAATTTCACATTCCTTTACTTCTAGTTGTGCCCTAGATGAAGAAGCTTGTTCTCCTACAAATTCTCTCCTTGTTTCTTCAAAAATGTGTTTTTCCTTCCTTGGGTCAAACAATTGCGCCTTCTTTGAAGCTCTCCTAATATTTGATCCATCTATAGTATTTTCTGGAGTCACCATATATTCTCCTATGATAGCGCCTCCTTTAGTAACTACAGCGACTCTAGGTTCCTCACCGCGAGGTTCAACTAAAATTAGTTGGACTTGCTGGTTTCCTCCTCGTCTTTCCTGAAGTTTGACTAACAATACTGGACAATATTTAATGACATGATCAAATGAATTACAATAGTTGCAGGTACTACAAAGGTTCTGACAATCCCTTTCCAAATGACCTGGTTGGGCACAGTTATAGCAAATAATCTGACCTCGAGCTTGACCCATGCCTCTTCCTCTTCCTCTTCCTATGAACCCACCACGACGATTGAATTTTCCTCTTCTTGGGGAGTTGAACTGCGCAACATTCCCTTCTTACTGTAATTCTCCTTAAATTCTATATGTATCCCTTGACCTTTCATGCATGAGGTCATAATCCTTACAATCCTTCTCATCATGCCCCACAGATTTGCAGAATGTACAATAAATATTGGTGGGTGTCTAGACATATTTTTTCATATAATAACATTCACCAAGGTGATGTCTAGTTATACATACCTCGCACCATGGTAAAGTAGTCTGCTTCAAAGGGTTAGGGGCTCCAAAGGCCAAGTATTCATTAAAAAAGGGACAATGCTCTTTGTCATGGCCCTTTGATTTACATCGGATACACCAGATGCCTTCTCTTTTCTCTTTTCTCTTTTCCTTTATTTTCTTCATGTCTTCAACCTGTAAAGATAAACTAGTTAATTGATTCAAAATCCGACTCATACATGGAATGGATTCTCCTACAGGGGTTGCTTCTAGTTTCATGGCAATATCTAATGCTTCATCCTGTGAAGCGACCTTCTGTTGCATCAGAGGAACTCTAATGTGTGGTGGGAGGGCAGTGATGAACCACTCCTTATGTTTTTCGTCTTGAATCTAAAAACTTAAATGGCCTGTCAGGGTCTTAAACCTCTGATCAAATTCCCAAACAGGTTTAGTCACCTTCTGCTTGATTTCTTTCAACTCCGTAATGCACTGTGACTCCGACTTGGTTTTCTTGAACTCCATACTCAAAGCAATCTTAATGTCATTCAATGGTTTAGGATGTACATATCCTGAAACAAACTTCATATACCAGCTCAATGCGCGATCCCTCAAGGTAGTAGTAGTACTAAACTGATCTCTCTTAACAGCTTCGTCAGTGACTTGTTTAATGCTCCATACAGCTTCTCATAAGAACCAGTGTTGGCTAGAATCCTCAGATCTGTCTCCTCTGAAAATGGGTAACCTCATTTCATCTTCCATAGATATTCTTTGGCTTCTCGACTGAGTATGTACTAAACTTATTGTAACAGTACTCTGATTTCTCTTATTACTCTGGTTACTTAATGCTGCTAAAACAATAGGAGGAGTAATAATACTTGCTTCGACAGTAGGCACGGTCCCTGAAGTTTTTGGTTATTCTCGGAGAATTTCCTCAGTCTCTACTTCCTCTTCCCTCGCGAACTCTGAATACTCTTCATTTGATCGTCCTTCCTCTTCTCCACTATAGAAATATTCTTCTTGTGCCAATGGCCCGTAGCTCTACTTAAACAGGTTCGTAAGAGGAACCTTTCTCAATGATCTCCCACTACGCGTGTGTCCAGCCTTTGCATCACTGTCGCTGTCTGAATTCTTGAACATTAGATTTAAAATCCGTCTGATTATTGTATCTTCAAGATATTACTCTCATGCAATAGAATCTTTCTCTTCAGTTTCAAAAAGTGTAGAAAATTCCCTTTAGGTCCCTTGAAGAAATATCTCTCTGCTTGACTATATGATTCTACTATGTCGATAGCAAACTCAGTAATGTACCCTTCAATAGTGCTATCAAACCAGAGATCCACTGCTCTATACATAGCATTATCGACTCTCTTGACTTTCTTAATCAGTGTCATTGTCCAAACCACAGGTGGTCTAGATCTTATCTCAAACTGAGTGCCTACTAATCTGGCTAGCCACTCGTACAATTCCTTGTGGACTCCTTTAAAGAAAATATTGTGTATGTCAGTAAATATGTACCTTCCCAATTAGTCTTCTGTACTAATGTTGGGGTTCTTGTTCTGAGCTTCAGCGAAGTCCCTTTCCTATTCTTCTATCCACTTCTGAATCTTTTTCTTCGATGGAAACCACCTTGACATTCCCTCAAGAAGATCCTGGTCCTAGCAACGGAACCATTTGTTGCCACATGGGCATACCCATAGTTCAACTCTAATAGTGCACCAACAAACCCTAACTATTGGCCCTTCCGGCAATACCTGTGAAGCAGATGATGTCTCACCCAAAGTAGCAATAGGGGGGTTGCAGGAACCGGGTGTCTACAACTAGGGGATGTGTAAGATGATTTCAGAATAAAAACGCAAGGTAACCTAGATATTCTTAACAATATTCTACTTAACTTCACAAAGTTGGTTATATCTTCCTATCTTTAGTAAAGGATATAATAATGCAATCACAGTATAAAATATATCAAACAACACAACATCAACCACACATAACAACAAGATTTATGTGGTTCACCCTCTCCCTAGGGATATGTCCATGAAACTGTGTTTATTGATTAAGTAGATGAAAATACACAGTTCTATCTGCACACTCAGCTGCATATCATTCTCTCTCTCTCCTCTTAATCTCCCAACCCTACGCACCCAACTGCAGAGTCGATATTCGCACCCAACTGAAGATCCAGAATACAAGAATGCTCTGAGATACAACACTTTTACATCCCACTCTCTCTATCCCAACAAAAACCCTCCCCACTCTTCTAGACCTCTGTTTATCGTTCTATGACTCTTAGAAACCCTAAAATGAAGTCTAGGTTTCAAAACCCTAAGTGTCAAAACCCTAGGTGAAAAAACCCTAGGTCCACATAACTCGCCTTTTAAGGACTTTGCCAACCTGTTCTTCCTTCTTCTCTGCGAGGTGATCCAAAGCACCTATTAGTGTCTTCTTTCACTTGTTGACTTGTCCACGATCCATCCTCTTTGCTTCTTTGTCTTCCTTGATATTTTCTTCCAACGGCTTGCTTTCCTTTACTTTGTTCCTTCTTTTTCGCTTCTTTAACCACTTCGACCTTTCCTCGGTTTGTGTGGCTTCCACGCACTTCATGCTTTTTCTTTATTCTTCTTTAATCCTTTCTTTATTCCTTAATCCATGACCAAGGGCCAACTAGGGAAAATAACGAGTATACATGCACCTGATCCTTCCTTAGATGAAGAGCCATTGAAATACATTTTCCATACTTTGTTTGATTGACATGTCAATGGCTGATCTTTTCATTAGCTAACTGATGTTTCAGGTTCATCATCATTTAAATGAAAAATAGATGATCCAATTTCATCCTCAACAGCATAAATGGGGTGATTTCTTGGGTTCTGATGATCACTGACAATGTAGGATAAACTTACCTCTCTATATAGCCTCCTATGTTCCCCTCCAAACAGAGGGATGGTGGCATAGGTGAGGTCCATTTGTAATGATCCTCCAACCTTCTTAACCCAAGTTCTAGATAAGAGCATACCAAATTTTGGGGGAATTTCAGCCACAACAATGTCCATCACTACACTCTTCATTGGTAACTGTGCCAAAGATACTACCATATCCTTTATCAGTCCTAGACATTTTACTTTCTTAGAATCAAAGGAGTACAGGTCTTGGTAAGGTTTGGTGATCTCTAGACCTAGTTCTTCCATAACAACTTTGGGCATGACATTGTGTGAGGCTCCTGAGTCCATGAGAAAGTTACGCAGTATCTTGTCATGAACATTTAAATATATATAGAATGGTGGGGAAGCATCAAATCCATCCTTGATGTGTGGACCCACTGTAATGGCTGGGTTTTCATCCTGCAAACTGATTACATCAGAAGATACACTAAGAGAATTTGGTTGTAGAACTTTCATGATAGATTTTTTGAATGGTTCATTCTTCATCAATTATGTCAAAGGCACTGGGATATTGATCTTACTTAACTCATGTTCCAGGCTGAAAGAGGTTGGTGGCCTATCAACTTCCTTTATTTCAAGGACTGCATGTTTAGATAGGGGACAATGGATGAGCTTTAGATGACATACCTTTACCTGGATTTGGCTTGGGAGGGACTTCAGCCTATTTGTTTTGATCATAGGTAGTGGATTTGGGAGACCCTTCTCTCGTCCTCAAATCATATTTCTTTTGGGGTTGGCCTTGAATAACTCCCTCTTCCCCTATCTGATTATCAAAATGATTTTACAGCTGTGCTACCTCATATTCTTGTTATGTTAAATGAATGGTATAATAATATGTTTCATTGAAAATCACAACAGTATCATCCACAACATCACTTTCTACATCCATCTCTTCATTCTAATTGTTTTGGAAAGGAGGCACTACCCTTTGATCATCAACATTTCTCCTTTCTCTCTGCATTATTTGAGGAGCATCATTAGGCCTTCTAAATTGGTTTGGATTTCTATTTCCAACCCCTTGAAAATATTTATTTAGTTGTTTAGATTCCCACTTCATCTTAGTTATTTCAGATGTCAGATCCTTCAAAGTTTTGGTCATTTCATCAAGTTTGGGATCAGACATGGCTGGGTTAGAGGAGGTAGGGGAATCTTCTCTATGTTTCTTCTTGCCTTTATCATATCTAGTATTTAACCTGTCTGAAGCCAAGATGTTAGATTCAACCTCAATGGTTTCTTCCTGCATGAACAACAGTGTGGTGGATCTTCTTTCCCTCAGCAGGAGGGAGAAATCTACATCAAATGAATTGGTATAAGTGATCTTGGCAGAGGATTCATTTGGTTTGATCTCATTTGGGATTCTACCATACATATTATTGAATCTCTTGGTGAAATCTGAAATAGATTCACCATTCTTTCTCTTTAGCGCCCCAAACTCAGTGATGTAGTAGAGATAATCTCTCCTATCTCCCCATTTTTTTATGAAAGTTTCATCCAATGCCTCAATATCTGCAACGGAGGCTGGAGGAAGACCCCTGAACCATTTTCTTACTTCCCCATCCAGGCTCTGCACAAACAACCTCATCCACACATCTGCATATTCAATGTTAAAGTTGTTTGCAAAGTTGTAGAAGGCTACCAGATGTTCCTCAACAATTACATCACCTTCCCCACTAGATTTTGGTAAATATTTCATGTAATTTGTGGCTAGGAGGGAATGTAAGCCTACATGTATAACTAAGGGTGCATACCTGGCAACAATTATGAAATCCATCATGTTAGCAACAGCCATGTCTTGGGTAACAGGAATATAGAGATTTATGGGAGCTTCAGGGGTGGATGTTGGATTAGATGGTGAAGTAGATTCAGGAGTTGAAGATGTATGAGTTTCCTTAGAATTATTATTCTCAGGTCTAGTGAATTCAAGTCGATTGCGATGATGAAATGAATTAGACTCTTTATGTGCAACTTTACCCTTGATGGGGAGGAGTATATCTTTGAGCTATAGTGGATTTCCTTAGTTTCCTTTTTGGCTCAGAAACTATTGTGTCCTTCTTAGGGTTATGGTGAGACTTTGTGGCTTCACTTTGTTCAGATTTGGATCTATTGAATCATTTTCCGAGTGCCAATATTTCTTTTGTAAACTCTACTCAGTGGAGTCGCCAGGTGAAAAATGGAAGTCTGTCTATGTTTGATCTTTGTTCACCATCAAAGGTCAGAGCATTCTTCTTTTAATGATGGGGGGGGGGCGGTTTGGAATGGAATGGTTCTCTGGCAGGCCCCCTCCTTTAACGTGGCAACTCTGAAATAGAGAAATTCGAAGCACAAGATCAACGGCTCCTGGTGCTTCTCATCCAATGATCGTTACCCCTCCTGAGATTATGAACACTAAAAGACGATTAGTCTTAACCTCCTCACAGATCTACGAGATCCAACGATCCACAGGATTTCGGCACTTCCCCACGAAGAATTTTCACCGTTCGTTTACTCTTCTCAAGGATCTCTAGCCAAAATGACTTAGCATTCTTCCACCTGAACTTGACCTCTGTGAGATGATTTTGATTCTCCACCTCCCTTTGAACTCTTTAAAGGTACTATCCCTTCTGAGATTTATCTCTCTTTGAACATCAAAGGCTCCTTCGACCTAAGTCTAGATATTGCCTATATACATATAAGTATGTTGGAGTAGTTTGAGAGTTAAGGGAAATGATAGAATTTATGGAAAGAATTTACCCACATAAGCTTCTTTGTTCGAAGTAAACCAAACTGGTGTAATAATTTCATTATGGACAGAAATGAATCTTACATTCTCTTGAATTCTAAGCTTAAATGAAATGTAATTATGTCATAGAAAAAAAAAAATTATGGTGAATTTGAGGTTCATTACATATGGTATCAGAGAAAAAGTTGCAACACTGGGCCTAAACAGGGCCACATTAGTTTCTTAGTATATATTCTGATTTATGTAAAACTAATAAATCTTATGGTTACAAACAGAAAGCCCTTTCTATTTTGTGTTAAATATGGCAGCTCAGGAGCATGCAGAAATCAGGATGGAAGAAAATCTGCAGCAAAGACCTCTTGGAGATCCAAGACAGAACAGTGACGGAAGCTCACCCACGGAGGTGTTGGAAACAATGAGGAATCTTATTGTTGAACTACAGATTTTCAAGGCCGACAATGAAAAATTGAAGAAGGCACACTAGGAACAACAAGAGATAAATGAAGTCCTCCCGCATAGTATAATAACCAAGAAAATTCCAAAAGATGATAACCATGATGAGGAGGTCAGCAAAAGGGCCTCCAAGAATTCTGGTGTGGAAACAGAAAAAGGAGACAGTTCATCTGAAGGGACACCTTCAGTTGAAGACAAAACTATACCAGACAGAAAAAGAAAACAAATAGACCACCTTGAAGGAGAATTTAAAAATATTAAACCAACTATCTTTGATGGAGAATCCAGGACAGGAGAAGAAGATGAGGCATGGTTGTTGGACATCAAAAAATACTTCCAGGTCTACAACTATTCCAGCAACATAAAGGTCAGAATGATCATCTACAATCTGAAGGGGAAGGCCAGCATTTGGTGGTAGGACCTGAAATTGGACAAGGGCCTAAAGGAGAAACAATTGGAATGTTCTGACTTTAAGAAGTATTTAAAGAAACAATACCTTTCTGAAAGCTATTATGAAAGTAAGACGAAAGAATTTTACAAGTTACGACTTGGACAGATGACAATGGAGGACCTTATAAATAAATTTATGGAACTACTAAGGTTCGTACCATACATCCGGGAGGATAAGGTAAAAATCTAGCGATTCTTAAGATGTTTACCACAGGCCTACTGGGATAGAATTGAGTTTGATAGCCCCAAATCCTTGAGTGCGGTATTCAGGAAAGCACGAATGTTCTATGACCAATATAAACAGCAGGTAGATTTTCCCAAGACCTGGAAAGATAAGAAGAAATATTGAATGAACCAGCAGAAGAAGGGATACCAGCCAACTCCCTATCGAGATGCAGCAAAAATCTTCCCAAGGAAGGATTTTCACTCCAATCATCCGCATACGCAAGGTAGCGGTAAACTGGTAAACCTGGGAATGAAGAAGTTTGGGGACAACTCCCATGAGCCATTAAAGTGTTGGGAGTGTGGAGAACCTCGTCTAAGTAGGAACTGTCCACGTTTAATTGCAGCAAACAGAACTAATGTTCACAATTTGCAGGAAGCCTCGACAGTGGGAGACATGGGCAGAAGTCTGCATCGGATAAATGCAGCCATAGATGGTCGACAAGCTGACCATCAGTCCTCGGTGGTAGAAATCGAAGGTAAAATAAATGACACTCAAATTTTTGTTTTAATTGACCCTGGAGCTACGTTAAGTTATATTACTCCCGATGTAGTAGAGTCGAATAAACTTAAGAAATGGAAGCACGCAAAATCATGGCTTGTACAACTAGCAACAGGTACTAAAAGAAAAGTAGTTGACTTTATTTTTAATCTTGAGTTCATCTTAGATGGTCAAAAGATAAGGACCAATCTGAACATCTTACCACTAGGATCTTATGATATGATTATCGGGATGGATTGATTGGAACAACACAAAGCAGTACTAGACTGTTACACAAAGATACTTATCTATAAAGATAATTTTGGCACTGTTAGAACAGCCCAAGGCATACCAGAACCTGTATCAGTCAGACAAGTTTCAGCGATGCAACTCAAGAAATGTATTAGAAAGGGATGTCAAGTTTACGCCATCCAAGTTAGAAGACTTTGTTGTCCTACGTGAATTCAGAGACATGTTTGTAGATGAGATACCAGAATTACCTCCTAGAAGGGAAATGGATTTCTCCATAGACTTACTACCCGGATCAGCCCCTATCTCAAAACCACCCTACCGAATGAGTCTACCAGAACTCACAGAATTAAAAATACAATTACAGGAATTGTTGGACAAAGAGTATATCAGACTGAGTGTCTCGCCATGGGGAGCACCAGTCCTCTTTGTGAAAAACAAAGATGGTACTCTAATACTATGTATCGATTATAGACAACTGAAAAAAATGACCATTAAGAACAAATACTCCTTACCAAGGATAAATGATCTGTTCGATCAAGTTGGTGGGGCCAAGATCTTTTCAAAATTGGATTTACGATCCAGTTATCATCAAGTTAGGATAAAGGACGAGGACATAAACAAAGAAACTTTTCGAACAATATACAGACACTACAAGTTTGTAGTCATACCTTTCAGACTCACTAACGCACCAACCACATTTATGTGCTTGATGAACAACATTTTCAGTCAGTACTTAGACAAGCTCGTAGTAGTATTTATCGACAATATTCTGGTCTATTCTAAAACATAGGAGGAACATGATGAACACTTAAGAATAGTTCTGCAAACATTGAGGAAACACAAACTGTATGCAAAATTCGACAAATGTGACTTTTATCGAAAAGAAATACAATATTTAGGACATGTCATTTCCTCGGAAGGTATTTCCGTAGACTCGGAAAAGATAAAAGCCATTATGGAATGCAAAATACCTAAGGATGTGGCAGATATCCGATCATTCATGGGAATCACCGGATATTATCGCAGATTTATAGAAGGGTTTTCCAAGATAGCCTACCCTATCACGCCATTACAAAATAAAGGGACCAAGTTTAACTGGTCGCAAAAGTGTCAAGACAGTTTTAACAAGCTGAAATAATTATTGACATCGGCACCCATTTTGAAGGTAGCAGACCCAGATAAAGACTTCATAGTATGTGTTGATGCAAGTAAAGAGGGACTAGGTGGTGTTCTAACTCAGGAAGGGCACATGATTTGTTACGAGTCCCAGAAATTAAAAGAACACGAGCGAAATTATGTCACTCATGACTTAGAATTGGCAGCAATAATACATGCCTTAAAAATGTGGCGACACTATATAATGGGCAGAAAATTCCTACTATTGATGGATAATAACAGGGTGAAATATGTGTTTATCCAACCAGACCTTAATGTAAGACAAGCAAGGTGGCTAGACTTCTTGAGTGAATTCGACTTCGAGGTCAAACATATCAAGGGTAAGGAAAATAAAGTAGCAGATGCTTTAAGCAGAAGAGTCCATGTGTTATTTGAGATAAATATCAACAGGGAAGAAAGTGATTTGGAACAAAGAATAAGAACGACAGGTATTAACGACGGAAATTACACTAAGATGATGGCAGAATTTCAAAATAGTATCGCAAACTCCGATAAACCAAATATCAGTATCGACAAGAAGGGACTATTAAGATTTAAAAACAGACTTTACATATCAGATTCAGCAGAGCTAAAATTAACTATTTTAGACGAAGTGCATAAGAAACTGTATTCTGGCCATCCAGGTTACCAGAAAACAATAACAACACTCAGAAAAACTATTTTACTGGCCTAATATGAAGGGAAAAATAGCAGAGTACTTGGCTAGGTGCCAAGATTGTCAGCACGTTAAGGCCGAACACCAGCATCCAACCACCCTATTACAACCATTACCAGTACCAGAATGGAAATGGGAGACCATATCGCTGGACTTTATAACAGCTTTGCCTAAAACTCAGAAACATAATGATTCTATCATGGTTGTAATCGATAAAATCAGTAAGTTTGCACACTTTATTCCTGTAAAGTCTACTTTTAAAGCTATAAACATTGCTGAAATATTCATGAAAGAAATTTTTAGACTGCATGGTATTCCTAAAATGGTGATTTCAGATA
>ML777830.1:536745-554841 GCA_009831015.1 Picea engelmannii | reverse complement strand
TGAACACTGTTTAAGTAGTGGAGATTGATGTTTGAACTGTAGATCTAGTTGTTATACTCTTTAAATTTAAAAGACACTATTGTTTGCTTTACTGCCCTAATTCTAACAGGCAGATTTACTGCTGCTATAAATTATTTTCAGATCTGTTATATGCTTGGAAAGTGTGCCCTAAGGGCTGAAACATTGTTGCATTGAAGTACACTTGTTTGGTGTTTATTTTCTTGGGCTGCCTTATGTAATAGGTTGAAGAGAAGAGAAGTATTTGCTGCTGTAATTTAGTATTTCAGATTCAGTCCTAAGGTTTAAAGCTCACAGGAAATAGATCTGGGGAACCTCAAGGTTGAGGTGAAATTTTTGAATTTGCAATAAAAGTGGTAAACTGAAATTTCTACACATTTCAACATCACGATTTCGTTAAGCAAACCCCAAACAGTAAACCAACAACAGCAAAACTCAATTGACATAAACCCCTTTGATATATGTGTGTGTGTCCCTTAGACATTTTAGCAAACACTTGGTGTGCAGGTCAAATTTGGTCTGTTCAAGCTTTAAGTGAACAGTTGGCATGTGAGTTTAGTGCCAGACCTCTATTAGATTCAGACCACTGTTTTCTCCTTATTCCTCTGGTAAAACTTCAAATGCATATGTTGGCAGGGAACCAACTGCGATAGCATTGTAATAAGCCCTTTCCCAAAATATAGCCAAATGTGCAAATGCAGCAATATACAACGACGACGACATGTTGGAAAGTAAAATCTGAGATTGATACTGATTTTTTGAGTTATAGCAGCAAATACAATGAAACATTTCAATGGAAATGACAATAGGAAATGCACCCAATCAAAGATGAATCATGCACCACTATAATGCCAAAACAAGAGCAGACTCTTCTTCAGAATTTACACATATACATTTAGTAAGCTGCCAGTCAGATAGAGAGAAATAGAGATGCCAATAGAAAATCACACAGCCCCAGAAAAATCTCTCAAACTGCCCTAGAACAGCCCACAAATTCTCAATCAACCGCTCAGCTGAAATACTGTCCCAAATGATGAAACCCTCCTTTAGATTTGTGCAAAACAGCAAGGTATTTTATGTTGTAATTTGTATAGAAGAAGAGATGAGGTAAGGATAAGCAGATCAGTCCCTGTATAACCATAAAAACTACCATACAGCCCCAAATATGCTCTGCAAACCACTGAAATATCAAACATGAAGCACCATGGTGTTAAATGTTCCCTGAATGAAAACACCCTTACAAATAGAAGATTGCCACCCTCCAAAACATAGATCTCTTGGATTATTGTCAAGAGGCCCCGGAGTCCCCTAACAATGAGGCCCTTCAATGACTGCTAGCCTAGGAAATTGTCAGTTAGTAGTATTGAAATTGCTACCAACGACTTTTTGCTATCTTGCAATCCTAGAAAACATGTTTCACAATTTTGGCCTTTTCATGGCCAAGGCATTGATTATCAGTGAATCCACTCTTCATAGGTCGAGCTTTCGTGGGTAAACCCTGGAAGATGAGAAACCAAGCGAAGACCCAAAGCTTATACGAAATATGGAAGGACCACACACTATGCAACCTCCAAATCCATCTACTCTCTAAATCTAAGGCATTACATTTAACATTCAATGTAGGTGCAAGGGGGCTCTTCTTATGTAAAAGCATATACAACTTTTTAGAGCTCTCTCAATTGTATTCGAGTTCAGTATCCATAAACCCATTCTCAAACATATTTTGAGTCAGTTATATTCGAGTTGGGTATCCACAAACTCACTCTCAAATGTATTTGAGACAGTTATATTCGAGTTGGGTATCCATAACCCCACTCTAAGTTGTGTTCTAGTTGGGTATCCATAAACCCACTCTCAGATGTATTTGAGTTGAGTATCCATAAACTCACTCCCAATTGTATTCAAGCTAGGTATTCATACACCCATGCTCAAATGTATTCAAGTTGGGTACCCATACACCCATTCTTAGTTGTATTTTGAGCTCGCGTTATTCGAGTTGGGTATCCATAAACCCTCTCATTTTTAGATGTATTTGAGTTGGGTGTTTATAAACCCACTCTTAGTTGTATTCGAGTTGGGTACTCATACACCGACTCTCATCTGTATTGTGTATCCATAAGCCCACTCCCTTTTATATTTCAACCACAATCAAATTTATATTTGAGTTGGGTATCAATAAACCCACTCTCTCATTTGTGTTCATCGTGCTTCTCCATGGCCCCCTACTAACCCCAAGGGGGGGTGTTAAGATGATGATGCAAGCCTCACTTGCAACCATGGACAACCTTCCTTTGTAAACTTTATCATCAATATACTACTAGGTTAGCTTAGGCCAACCTAGTCAACACTCATGTATTATATTCCTAGGTGGTTGAGGTCGACCTAGTCATTATAGGCCCATAAACCTGAGAGTGTAAAAGAATCAAAGTTGAAGTTGTTGGTCATATAAGATCAAGGTCCCCGGATCATGAATAGAAAGATGCAACTCATAGAAAGTGTTGATTGAAGTATACTTTCTTCAGACTGTTAATGTTGTCACGATGAAGAAGTGTTGCGGCAAGAATGTGTTGTTGTGGAGGCACTAAAGAAAATACAACAATGATCAATCCAAGATAAGTGGATTTTGATGCATAGTGTTGATAATTACCTTCATGGATATAGGCGTGATAGTGGAAGATTTGTGATGGTGGCAAAGAGTTGTTGTAAGCAATGATAAATACCATGGAAGACCTGCAATCAAGTGTGCAAAGAGAAGAAAAGTTGTGCTCAAGACGCTTCTCCAAGAGAGATGAACGCTAGAAGATGCCTAGTGTACTCGTGGGATGATATAACAATGGATCGAAGATAATGCAAGAGTCTTCGATGTAGGGAGAGCAAATGTAAGGACCAGTTTCTATTTTGCAAGTATATGGAAGAAAGCCCAAAGATGAAGTTTGTACTAGCCAAAGATGATCATGAAGCAAGCAGCAACACAAGCAAGCAAATAAATGAAGATTGAAGATCAAGGTAGAACAAGAAGAGGAAGTTTTTCATTAAAAGGGAGTGATAGAATATTAATGAAAAAAAAAAACATGTTAGCATAATATCAAGTTATTCAGGTCATGAAGTTGTGGTGATCAAGTTCATGTTGGAGAGCAAATGGTGTTATGGATTTATATGAGAGAGTAAGTAAGAGAGCTAATGTGAACTAAGGGCGAGTCCAAGATTGTAAGGAAAGCGTGCTAATGCAAACTAAGGGTGAATCCAGGGTTGTAAGGACTAATGTGAGTCAAAGAAAGGGGCATTGTGCAAATGAGTCCTTATTTGATTTTGACCCAATTGAATTCATGGGGGAGTGTCAAATAAGGAACACTCAAGTATGACATTCCATTGCATGAAAACACCAATATGAGCATCACTCCAAAGGAGCGGGAAGATGAAATATGAGATGTTCTCTTGCTTAAATTTGTAACATGTTATTGTTCAAGTAGTTGTCAAAGCACCGAGTCTATAAAAAAGTCTCCCATGATTGTTATTTGATTAGGTTGTTGTGACTACAAGGTGAAGTTGAGTCACCGTCAATCCTAAAAATGGTAGGTATCCAATGTGTTGGATTGACAAGGATACACCTCATATGCAAAGTATTTTCCTAGAGAGCTGGACAACACCATCATTGGGTACTTAGGTGTCTCAATCATTGAAGTTTGACTTCACCAAGACTCACAAGTCTTTCCAAGTCTTGGTGGGCCGAGTACTCGCCTCATACTCGACCCTAAACTTGCCACTTGTCAAGACTCGCCAAGACGTGGCCAAACTCGCCAAGACTCGCCCTTTTTTAGTGATCCTTGTATTTGTCAAGTCTTTCCTAAGTCATCAATCTTAAGTCTTTCCTAACTCTTGCAATTGTGGTGGAGATTAACGTCTGCAGGTTTTGGTCTAACAGCAATCACAGTCCAACATACCATATCTAGTGTCGCACTCTCTTCTTCTATTGTTCATCTCTATTGTTGTTAGTGATTTCTCTCTAGGGTGCATTTGTAATGGATTTTATGTTGTGCTGCCCTAGAGTTGTTTTCTCTTTGTTTATTGCAGGATTTGGGGTTTGTTGGTTGGTTCCATTCGATCCCTCTCACTTATGAATGTCAACATGCTACACCTAAAACTTTGCTCCAGGGGTTGTACATAAGGATGATGTCTATTACAATGATATTATTACATTTGAGCACTCGGTCTTACCAGCTCAAAACCAGAAAAATGAAAGATTACCACAACATGGGCTATTCCTAAATCATAGTCATAGGCCATAGCATAGCAATGCAGGACGTTCTGCATTTTGTTAGGAAAACTTTTATAAGCTACTTGAACGCCAATCATAAGACAATCTTGAGAACAATAACGCCAAAAAGGAACCGTGGGTTTCAACCAACATTTCCTTAATCAATGAAGAACCCAAATTTACCATGAACATGGAAAACACGTTTACGTGAAAAAAAAATCAATTCTAAATCAAATTGTTATATTTCAGCAATCTCAAAACTCAAAAAGTATAATTGCAATGGAGAAAATCATCTCCTGGACAAACACAAACGATCAAAAATAATTCTGCAAAATCTAGACCTGCAATTGCACCCAAACGAAAATGAACGGGGGAAAGGAAAGTACATGAACGAAGAGAGGTTGCTGCGATTTCCATTGCCACACGTTTGCTGTTAACAGTTCCCACCCTGTGAGAGGCGTCTAATATCTTCCGACGACTCTCAGTAATGGCGGGGATCTTGGGAGTACCTAGTGGGAATATGCTTCATTTAATCATACTTGAGTACATGCTTACGCCACATCATATGGGTTTTGAAATAAAATAAAAGAAGTTAATAAAATCCCCGCTACTCCAGTCAATATTTCACGTGGTGCCGTAGCCGATGGGACTCTGACGCTAGATCGTCGTATCTCGAGAATACCCATTAAAAGTCATAAAACAAACAACTTGTTCTTTCGTACTAATACCGAGAGATATAATAGTCAAGAGTATGGTTTGAATGGCAGATCTGTAAATAAAATTTCATTTACGATCGCATTGGCACTGAGGAAGAAGATATATGTGAGAAGGAAATCTGCGAAGAAGTCGAGACTCTGAATTTCAAAATCAATATTTGATTAANAAATAATTCTGCAAAATCTAGACCTGCAATTGCACCCAAACGAAAATGAACGGGGGAAAGGAAAGTACATGAACGAAGAGAGGTTGCTGCGATTTCCATTGCCACACGTTTGCTGTTAACAGTTCCCACCCTGTGAGAGGCGTCTAATATCTTCCGACGACTCTCAGTAATGGCGGGGATCTTGGGAGTACCTAGTGGGAATATGCTTCATTTAATCATACTTGAGTACATGCTTACGCCACATCATATGGGTTTTGAAATAAAATAAAAGAAGTTAATAAAATCCCCGCTACTCCAGTCAATATTTCACGTGGTGCCGTAGCCGATGGGACTCTGACGCTAGATCGTCGTATCTCGAGAATACCCATTAAAAGTCATAAAACAAACAACTTGTTCTTTCGTACTAATACCGAGAGATATAATAGTCAAGAGTATGGTTTGAATGGCAGATCTGTAAATAAAATTTCATTTACGATCGCATTGGCACTGAGGAAGAAGATATATGTGAGAAGGAAATCTGCGAAGAAGTCGAGACTCTGAATTTCAAAATCAATATTTGATTAATGAACTCCATTATTGGAAATGCCTCCCCAATATCAATGCAGGATTACTCATACATTTATATTTTCAATCATTTGATGCCCATCCCTATCTCGCACTCAAGTAAATAACTTTTCTCCAGTTAACTATGTTTTGAAGAAAAGTCACATATGGTCCAATTGCGCCAAAGGAAAAGATAAATGTTGACGTTTTGGTGTTTTGTTACTATGTTTTGAAGAAAAGTCAGATATGGTCCAATTGCGCCAAAGGAAAAGATAAATGTTGACGTTTTGGTGTTTTGTTTTTATAATAATGAGTAAATTTATTATACCTCTATATAAGGTGATTTATGTATTCCAAGATGAAGATTTTTATAAGAAAATATTTGTTTTAAAATTTTATAATTTACAAAATTTTGGTTTTTATATTATATTATTTGAAAAAAAAAATAGTGTTTATAAACAATTTTGTGTTGTAATTATAAGTTTTTTTAATGCAAAACTTACCTTTGCATATACAAGTTTTCTTTGTAATAATTGAATTCATATTTGCATATACAATTCTTCTTTGTAATAAATGTATTCATATTAGCATTTTGCATTAGTACTCATAATCATTGGTTGGCGCCTTATCATAGTTTTGAAAATCATGTGTCAATACCAGGATCATTGTTACATCATTAATCATGATATTAATTTTGTGCTAAACCAATCTACATTAGAACATTAGTGTCCAACACCTTGTGTCATCATAATGATAGCTCAATTAACCATCTTAACACAAATGCATAATCAAGTGGAACGGTGCAGACAACACATTCAATTATTCGAGTTTACCAAAATGGACCCACACTAAGATAGATGATTTCAACTAACTAAATTAATGCATCTCTCATCCAACTTGAAAATACTAAAGAAGGTAGTGATCAATCCTTTACATTGTGTTTAAGGCCATTAGGGACCCCTTAAAATGATGCAATGATCATCCCATGTTATAATATGTAGTATGTTCTCATTTGCAATCTCTTAGTCAAACTAATATATCATAACTCCTCGCTTATGTAGCAATGTGATTAACTTACACAACCTTTCTTCAGAAGGCTAAGAGCATATTGAGTTATTCTATAGATCTATAGTAAAGTGTACAACTTGATTTAAACAACTTTCTTTACATTTTGTGAGAAGCTCTTAAAATATTTTAATGGTCTATTGTTCATGTTGACACTGATGAGTATAAGTGTGCACGAGTTCATACTTAAAATATTAAGTTTTATCAATTATGCACCCTTTTGTTACTTGTATATTAAGTATGTCTACTATAAACTAAGCAATTGTGTTGCTTAAGAATGGTTCATTTTCATGCATCTGATACCTACACAATTCTACAAGGTTTATGGCTTGTATTCTAACCACACAACATTTCTCTTGCATGACTTAGACAATATCACTTTCGCACTCTTCTATTGTATTTTTTCAAGGTTCTACAAATTACCTTGCTAATACTTCCAATGCGACTTCCACCTACCTAAGTCTATCATCCAATTTCATTATTGAATTCTTCCATAGATTCTAATAGCTCATTATCCTTTAGGGAGCTCAATCTCGATCATCGATAACAACACTTAGACATAGTTGTTTGACCATGCATCTTAAAGCATAACAATATGATAGAGAACAAACCCATGGGATAAGTGCTTGTAGATGTCCTCTTGGAGAAAATTAAAGTATAGGAGGCATGATGTTGACCTTACGCCTTTATTAGCCCATCATATCTCGCACTAATTTCCAATAGCAAGTGGTGGTGCAAGTAATTCCTTTGGCATCATGGTTTTGTTAAGATCACTTGTTGAATATGCACTAAAGAAATAACATGGGGAGATATTTAACTAGTTTATTAAAAAAATATCATCAAAACATGTCCCGAGTCATGCCAAGCACTCTCATACAACACAAATTAGCATCATTTAGTTGTCATGATCCCTTCAAGATCCATTTAAACCTTGACATCTTGATGTTTGGAGGCAAAATCGACATGAAATCATTCAATGAATGGTTCCATGCAATTCAATCCTACTTTGAGGAAAACAACTTTAGTGATGTAGATAATATTGAATCACATTCATGAAGATGTCATTAACCATGCAAACATGATGGGATCCCAACAACAAGTTGTGCACGGATCATGGAGAACTGATTAAAACCTAGCCAAATTTGTTGAGGACACGTACAATTTATACAAACCATTGAATTAGCATTATGAGGAGCAATGCATCCAATGGAAAAAGTTGCTTCATCGTCGTGACTAGACTATTTAAGACTACATGAATGAGCTCCATGGCCTCATGGCTCATATCAACATTCGAGAGATCAAGTGAAATGTATTCCCTCGAGTATCAAAGAAAGTTGTATTAGTACATATAAATCAAGCTCAAGTTCCTTACTATCAACTATTTAGGGATGCATATTGATTTGCATCAAATATTTAAGAGAAGTTCCATGCCATGAACTAAAATGAGAGTCCTCTTGGAAACTAATAGAAAGACAAATTTAATGTCTCAAAGTAGTTTGCACAAAAGAACAACCTAGTACAACCAATAAATAATTGTGCATCGTCAATAATTTGCCCAAAGTAGGTTAAAATTGTTAAGGTTCACTAGTAGAACCAACAATAAGAAACTAGTAAGTGATTCTCTTTCTATAAGATGACCTCACATTCATATAATGGATGTTATGCACACAAATGATTGAGGTGGTCATCTAAGTTTGACACCATCTCATAATTGTTCCTAAATATTGTTTGCTTTGCAGCAATGTTGCAAGTCCTAAACTTCTAATGCATTTTTTCAGTCCCTTCCCATGTGGTTTTGGCGATTTCACTAGCGGGTCTCCCTTAAGAGGTCTTAGCCTACTAAACTTGTAGAATTCATATCAAGCTTTGTAATAGTCCAAATAATTCTCAAGATGGAGTTTGTATGCAAAAGTTATGGGAACAAAAAGTTAACATTGCAACTTAGCTCCTCAAGGCCCACGTTCCTTTCACCACATCATCCTTATGGTTTGGATATTAGGGTTTTGGCGTTATTATAAATTGTAATTTCAACTATTTTTTTATGTTTTTTTTTAATGGGCATAACCATCGCATCTCTTCTCAAAGATAAGCTACCATCATTCTAACTGTTATGTATAATTATGTCGATTGCAGTGTTTTTCACTGTTGATTTAATAGAATTTGGTTTTCATTATATATGGTATTTTACTATGCTCTATTTTCTACAATAATGTGTCCTTTCATTTTGTTTTCAATCCAATTTGGATCAGTGGTATCAAAGCTATCTTACCTACTCTTTGTTGTTTTTTTATGCATGTCCTCTGCAAGGTAAGGATACAAGGAGTTGGGCCTTGAGCTAATCAAGACTAGTGAATATCTTCCTCACTTAAATAAGTGACCTCACATGGAGGATGAAAAGAAGGATGACCAAGCAGGAGATTCTATCAAGATATTCCCTAGGAATCCCTCAGGCAACAGAGGAATAAGACAATGGATCGTTTCACTTAGATCTTTTGGCAACTCCCAATAATAATGGAGGCACTTTTGATAAGTAGTACACCCTTCAAGATACAAGTTAATTTTAATATCCCTTTTAATATCCCTTAGTTCGAAGACAAGATAGATGCAAATGCTCTGGAGAGATCGGTATATCATCTAGAGGGTTATTTATTTGTTGACAAATTTTCCATGGTGGCATACTTATTATGCACAACATACCATAGATGATTTCAAAGTGTATGGGACGGAATCCACTTGGGTGAATTTTGTTAATGCCCTAGGTAGGAGTATTGCCTTGTTGAAAACTATAATAAACAATACACAAAATGGACAACCTTTCTCCAAGGTAAAGACTGCACTATGTTAGAGTACATCAATGACTTTCATACCCTACATACAAAATCAAGTATCAAGGATTATGAGGGGCACCTAGTTCTCAATTACTACAAATGCCTACACAAAGACATCTAAACAAAAATATGGTTTATAGGCATCTCTTCAATGGGAGCCACTCATTGTTATATCATCAAAATTGAGGAAAAATATGACATAACAGTAAATAAAGAGTTTGTGGTTGGAAACTAACCACAATAAAAGAAGGGTGAAGAAAAACATAACTTTTATAACAAAGGACCAAACAAGGATAATCAACATCAAGACAACTAATCAAAGTAGCACACAGAGAAGAAAAATGGGAAGTTGAAGAAGTACACAGGAAAATGGTGTGACAACCATAAAACCTGATCTTTAAACTATTGTGAATATTCCACTGAACAGTTTCCCAATAGATCTAATAAAATATCAGAATCTTTACTGTGAAGGTTATTTTCCTTTATATCTCATATTCTCTAATTACTAGTTTTCTGTTTCAAATGTATGAAATAGATGAAATGCGAAAAACAGAGAACGTAAATAAATACTCACACACCATCCACAAATAAACACAAAATATAACATGGTAAACCCAATATAGGAGAAAACCTTGCTAGAAGGTGAGGTCACTCTGCTCTCTTTTTTTCAAATGCAAGTGCAAAGAAAGAGACACTCTCTGTGGAGTTTCCTTAGACACTATGGCTTGTACGGCTGCTACAAAATCTCTCCTCCTTTGTTATGCTCTCCAAATACCACTCCTAGGTGCTTTGCTCAACTATGTAACAAATACAATGCTAAAGAATGGAACCCCTTCTCCTCCTAGTGGCTCGGTATTTAACATCACCCGATAGCCATCTAGGGGCACGGTTTTGACTTCCTCAACCCTCAATTGTGATAAGGTTTTGGACCTTCTAGAATCTTCTTAAAATTCCATATGTGGGTAGCCCCATGTGCATGAGTAATGGGAGTTGACGTGGCATCCACTCGTACCATGGTGGTTAACACGATAGGTCAACTTGTGAGAGGCATAACTTTTGCATACGAGCTCTAATTAACACACTTTTTTTATCGTTGGAAAGGTCTTGATGTGTAGAATAGCGTGAAGGGGATCCAACTAAATATGGGAAAGTTTTGACTCCAAAAAATGTTGTTTAATGCCTCAAAATGGCTCTCGGAGGTTTGAAACCCTAATTTTCCAAACTGGGACCTGCCATTAAAATGACCCTGCAAGTTAATTCCTCTAATTTTTTCCACTCTAAAAGCATCGAGATAGATGAAAAATAATATAATGATCCAATCTTGATCAAAATACCATGGCATATCAATGATGAATGTCATGGTAGACAACCAGGTTGATCTTGAAACCTCAAACTTTTTTCTACCCCAATGCCACTAAATCCCATGGATAAGGAAAAATGGATCGTTGACCCATAACCTAACATCAATATTTTCACCACAAAAGTCCAACTATAGGATACTAAGTTAGGTTAGTGCCTCTTCCACTCATATACGTGGGTGAAGGGAACATCTTTGCATTTCATTATTGATAGCAAAAACCATAAGGACCCAATCATAACAAAGGTCATCAAGAAGATTAAGTTGCCAACAATGTCATGCCTCCAACCATGCAACATCAATTAGTTGATCTAGGGAAAAGACATTTGTGTCAATCAACAATGCCACCTACAATACAACATTAATCCCTTCAAAGATGAGGTATTGTGCAACATTGCTCCGCTTAAAGTTTGTGATGTTTTTTTAAGACAACCTATATGTGGAAGCATCGTGTTATTTACCAGTCTAGGCCCTATAGTGTCATTGTTACCCTAGGATAACATATCTACAAGATACCAAAAGTAGCTTAGGCAATCACAGTCTCTCTTATCACTACTAAGCAATGTAGGAAGATAATATGTAAATGGGGAGATTTTTCCTCTTCATACTTTGGTCCAAAAGAGTAAAGAAAATCATTGAGATCACTTAAATCTCTAAAGGGGTCCCTCTATGTAGTATAGATAGGTATAGTAGTTGGTTGAAGAATATATCGGCATCTTCACCTCTCCTATAGGAGTACCTATGCACTATTAGGTAAAGTATGCAATTGTTTTCAAACTAGATTGCCTCTACATTGTGGTCTTGTATTCATATGCTCTATTCCATGGAATGAGGAGATCAAATGTCATATTTAGGAGATAATACAAAAGGGCCACATTCAACCAACCACCTCACCCTATAGGAGCTTGATTGTGTTGACTCAAAATAAGTATGTGGGACATGTTGACTCTTTATTGACTACATATCCTTGAACAAAACTTCAATCGAGAACTAGTACCCCATCCCCTAAATAAAGATTAGCTTGATTAGAAAGGTGCCATGTTTTTCAACAAGATTAATCTGAAGATAGGCTATGAGTAGATGCAAATCAAGCCAGTCAATGCATTGAAGATAACCTTCAAGTCTAAGGAAGGTCTCTTTGAGTGGTATCCATGCCTTTCAACTTAACTAATGTGAAAAAAACATTCATGAGGATGATGGATAATATTATGTGGCCATTCACTAATTATATTGTGATTGTATACCTAGATAACATCCCCATCTTTAGTATAACCTAGGACAAGCATCTAACACATATTGAGTAAGTGATGAGTACCCTACAACAACACAAGTTATATGCCAACCTACAAAAAGCTCTCATTTGGCATGCAAAGAATTCAATATACGGGGTACATCATGGATGAGCATGTTGTGCATTTGGATCTAGCCAAGATCCAAGTAATTTATTATTTCCCATCCCTAAGACATGAATAAAACTTTGTAGCTTCTCAAGCTTTACGAACTTTTATTGTAGGCTCATGTTGGTGTTTTCTCACATTGCTTAGGCCCTTACTAGGTTAGAAAGGGTAGATACAAGGCCAAGTTTGTTTGGGCCAAGTCCCAACAAAAACATTTGAAGTGCTAAAGTGTTGTATTTTTTTGAACACTAATCCTCATTATGCCATATCTGCAACAACCATTCAAAATTGAGACAAATGCCTCAGGTTATGACATAGATACAATCCTCACTTAGCATGGACATTCAATGGCCTATCACGACCAAACACTTGCTAACATGGTTTATATATACCCTACCCGTGAAAAAGAGATTAACTCCATTGTCTAGGCATGCCAACCATGGAAGCATTATATTCAAGAAAGGAAGCCATCATACACACTAATAATAGTCCTATGCGATTTATGCAAACTCGAGGAAAGTTGCAAAATGACCACCATCAAAATTAGTCCATGCACCTTCAATATTTCCATTTGAACATTGAGTATAAAAAGGGAAACACCAATTGAGTTTCAAATTTCCTAAACTGACCTCTGGATGTGGCACTGGCCATAGTCCTCAATTCTCGTGGACATGAGACATTAGAGTGGCCCCAACTGTATGAAAATGATCATGATTTTGTTACTACATATCGAACATTAGTAGTAGGCAAATAACTTTCATAAGTTCACCTCTGCAATGGAATTTTATGCCATCCAAGGCATCTTTTTGTTCCATTAGGAAAGCATGAGAAGATGATTTTTAAGGGGCACTATGATTGGGTGGAAGGGCACTTCGAAGTGGAGAAGAAAGTGGCAATGTTGTATAAATGCTTCTACTGGCCAAAGCTTCGACAAGATGTTAGCATGTATATCAAATCGTGCACTTCATGTGACATTGCTAAAATTACAATCAAGTAGCAAGGGCTATACACTTCTTGACCCACTCCAAACAAGATTTGGGAGCCAGTTTCATGGATTTTATTTCAATTTTTCCTTCACCCAAGCATGGTAATGATTTTTTTTGTGGTCGTTGATTGGTTTTATAAGATGACAATTTTGGCGCCTTGGAAGAAGAGTGCCATAACAAAAGGCACCACTAATCCCCTCTTTGAGAATGTTTGGGTTCGGCTTGGGTTTTCGATGATCCAAGTGGATATCGGTGGCCACCCACCTATTCCATGGGATCGAAAAATAGTTTTCCATCTTGGCATTTTTTCGGGTTCCAAACTTTCGGGGCTGTTTTGAGGCCCTAAACAACGTTTTTTGGGGATTTGGGGCCCAAGTGACTGCCAAAATCACTTAATTGGGCCAGTCAAAAATCGTTCTTCTTGGTTAAACCTTTCCAACGATGTATCGAGCAGATCATATGCAAAAGTTATGCCCTCGGGAAGTTGATGTATCAACTACCCCCATCGGGGCCCGCAAACCTTTTGGCTTTTCATCTTCCGGGGTTAGGGTTTTGGATTTTACTTATGTTAAAAATGCCTTTGGAGCCTCATTGTAACAATCATATTCTTGCGAATGTGAGTAGCCATCACATCTCTTCTCAGAGATGAGCTGCCACCATTCTAGTGAGTCTTTCACTCTGTATTTTTACAGTCTTTGTACATTTTCGCTCATTAATAGAAAATTGTGTATTACTGTATCTGTGTGTTTATGGTTGCATCTCTGATACATTTCTATTATGTTATTGGATATCTGAGATATCTTTGTACATTTCTTTATTATATCTCCCCTCTCATTTCGTGTCAAAAATAATTTGGATCAATGGTATCAGAGCAGGCTGCTCTTGATGGTTTTTCAGTGCATGTCCCCGATGAGGTCTGAGTATAGCAAGTTGGGTCTCGAGCTTGTCTCTCTTGAATAAAATCATTCTCGCATGCCCAAGAAACCCTCTATGGCTGAAGAAAACAAAAACAGCGGAGTAGATGATTCTATCAATATGTTGCTTGAGAAAGCTCTAACGTGACATAGGGGCGAAATGATGGAGAATTTTTCCCACATCCTTCAACGTTTGTCGATAGAAACATGTGCATATTCATCAAACAACCACTTTGGAAGCACCTCTCCTTTCAAGGTACAAGTTATTTTTGATATTCCCGTATTTGAAGGTCAGATATATGTGGATGCCTTAGACTAATGGTTAAATCTGCTAGAAGGTTATTTCTCTGTTCAACATTTTTCCGATAGGGAAAAGATCACCTTGGCACTCCTTAAAGCTCTCCCCCATGTCAAACATTGGTGGGAAACTTACTTGGAGCAAAGTTCCATGGAAGAGTCTATAATATATGGGGCCAATCCCACTTGGGATTTTTTTGTGGACGCGGTAAAGGAACAGTATTACCCTGTCGACAACTATGAGGACCAATATATGAGATGGACCATGTAATGTCCCTTTCCAAATAGGAGCTCTAGAGAGGAGGCTTAATGGTCTAAACCACCCCGTTAGACTATAGTCAAGGCCAAAGAGGGGTAAACAGGGTTACTAGAGGTCACTCCAATCACAAGTGTTATATTCAGAAAGTGACATTGAGATAAAAAGGGGTTAAAAGCGTTTTTAAGTCATTATGAGCTAAAAATAGAAGTCAACGGTGAATTAGGGTTTCAACAGTGATTTAGGGTTTGGGAAGTCAACCATGAATTAGGGTTTCAGTGGAAAGATATAAAGGAAGGGTCAGCGACCTAATTCATTATTATGCACATTATGACTTGTCATTGAGGAGAATAGGTGCATCTCAGGAGAGATACTTCAGTGGATTCCAGGAGGAGGACACCAGTTGGATGATTTCGATGTTGAGAGACACACCCTAGTCACCAGGAAGATCATTCAGGTCTTCCATCATTCTTCAGCAACAGTTACACAGTGTTTAGCAGCAAGGGCGCATTCATCTAGAGTGAGGGCCCAACTTTTGAGAGGGTATTTAGTCGACTTATCCCATCCAGAGAGAATTCTGAGATTTCCCTCCGACCCATTTGAGAGGAGGGCAAGGCGCATATTTTTCTTGGATCATAATCATATTCCGATGGAGGAATCAACTGGGACACATTTTCCAGACTTGGACGTGCGACATTGTTTACAAGTACATTTGGGGTTCCAGAGCGAGCATCAGACCAGATTCAGGGAAACCCTTCTGACCCATTTCCCAGTAGACAAAAGCAGTCGTTTTGAGACATATCTCATCTTATTCTGACGGTGGAATCACTAGGACGCATTTTTCCAAAAGAAAAGGGGCACATTCCCCCAGGGGTATCCATCCGGGGTCCAGACTCATCAGCAGAGGGGTCCGATAGATACCAGTACTGAGGACTAGAACAGGGCGCATCATTTGGGATAGTTTCCAGGCCATTCCGAGAAGTATAGCTACCAGGGAAAACTTTCCAGACTTCCAACAGTTACCGTCAGAGCTGCCATTGATTCCGCAGCACTGACATATTCCCAACGCACCCATTGATTCCACAACACTCACATATTTCGGGTATTATCTTTTAGTTGCTTATTTGTATTATGGCTAAGATCCTTTTGTCTTCTGATCTAGCCGAGTGTTGTTATTTTATTCAGCCGTATTCAACCTATTTTAATCCGCAGAGATATCATAATACAAACTTTGCAGTCCTTTGTCGCATTTATTATTTGTATGATCATTTATATGTTGTAAACAATAGATCCTACATACATAATAACAACATTTCCTAGAGTAGCCAAGTCAAGAACATTACAGTGGTATCAAAGCTTTAGTCCTGCCAGCTTGTGACTAAAGACAATGAGTGCAGCAGAAGACCTAAAGGGTCGTGAACACGTAGGTGACGAATATGTCACTTACAACATGCATAAGGAAAGAAGGCATAGGCCTAATTTTCCCCCTTTTCCGCCTAGCTCAGAGGAAGAGGAAGAGGCACACAGAGAAGCAGAGAGAAGGGCAGAGCGTGAGGCAGAGAGGATGCTAGGAGATAGATATGAGCGACCAGAGGATAGTGGCAAGGCCTCCGTAGATCGATAGACAGCTTTCATGCAGGTTATCAACGATATGTTATCTAGTCAACGGACCATGTCTCGGTCCTTGGCATAGGTGGTTGATAGATTGGCTAGAGTGGGCACCCCAGACACACAAGTCCCGCATGTAGCATAAGGAAACTCAGGAGCATGTAGTAGACCCCAGTCACCCTCTCGCACATACACCTCTGCGAGTAGGATTCCTAGACCCGTATTTCCCAGTTTCCAAAGGGCACCCCTGGTAGCAGCACCGCCACCGATAGCACAAAGGCCACCCACTCATGCAGATCACATTGTAGAGTATAGGAGGGAGTATGCATCATTGGGTCGTGACTTCCATTAGGACATGACCTTAGTCGAGTACTGTGGAATCAGACTCAGGAACCGCCCCAGAGAGTCGCAGAGGGGAGGACCACAACAATAGCAGGGGCATAACCTCGATTTCATCCTAAAAGTTGGGAAACTCACCATCCCTTCTTTTGACGAATCGTCCAAATACACCGCCAGAGCTTGGGTACAAAAGCTACACACATATTACAAGATCAACCAGATGACCGAGACAGAGGCCATCCGTTTCGCGACCTTACACTTGGAGGGTGAGGCACACAAGTGGTGGTATCATGGACTGGTGACATTGGGTCACAGTTGCAACACCTCCTATAAGGAGTTTACAGATAGGCTCATGGATAGGTTTGACAGGAAGGATCCTGAGATACACTTCATAGATCTAGCCCAGTTGAGACAAATTGGCACAACAGAGGCATTCATCAAAGAGTTTCAGCGGGTAGCCGTGGCAGTGACAGATATATCAGAGCCCAGGTTGATCATGTTATTCACATAAGGACTCACAGAGCCTTTGAGAGGATGGGTGAAGGCATACAGGCCTCCCACTTTGCAAGATGCCATCCTTCGCACTCTAGATCTGGCAGACTCAGTGCCAAAGACTAAAACTTTCTCCAAACCATTTGTGCTCCAGAGGGATCGAGACAGGAAGCCACTCTAGAGAGAATGGAAGGGCAAGGAGAAGTTGGATGATGAGAATAGGCGAGAGATTATGAGGAAGAAGCTTTGCTTCAGCTGCAAAGATCCTTGGGTCCTAGGCCACAGGTGCATGGGCAAGGGAGAGATTCATTATATTGAGGTAGCAACAAACAGCGTGAATAGTGAGGAGGAGGAGAAGTACAATGGATCCACTAGTTCAGAGGAGGAGTCAGCACCATCAGAGGAGCAACCTCCCTGTAGACCACGGACACCGGCTGGAGTCCATCCTCCAGTAGTCCCACAACCGCCAGAGCAGGATAATAGGAGGAAACCAGCAAAGGGAGGAGTCATAGCAACCCTTTCTGGTGTTCCCAGGTATGATACCCACTGTATTAGAGGGATTATTCAGGGGCAACAGACAATCGCCCCGATAGATGGTGGGGCCACCCACAACTTCATCGATGCTTCACTAGTATCGAGACAGGCACTTCAGAAAGAGGAGTTTGAGGGGTTTGATGTTGTGGTAGCAGATGGACACACAGTGGAGTGTCTAGAGAGAGTTCCAAACTTAGAGATGAAGTTAGGCAACTACACAGTGAGAGACACATTTTATGTGGTTGACCTATCGGACACAGATGTGGTGTTAGGAGTTCAGTGGATGATTACCTTGGGAAAAATCACTACCAACTACCAAACCTT
>ML777830.1:515811-530156 GCA_009831015.1 Picea engelmannii | reverse complement strand
TGTGAACATTGCTATCTGATTCAAAGTGTAATTTCTGTTGCTATTTCGTATATCATTTCTGTGTATTGTGAAGATTATGCTGGATATTTTACTGTTATTCTGTCATTTCTAGCATTTCATTTATGTTCTGCATATTTTATATATCTGGTATCTTGCATCATCACAGGTCTACCCAAGGTCCATGGTAAGGACCGTATCTATGTAGTGGTCGACAGATTGACCAAGTTTGCTCACTTCTATGCCATACCGACAGAGTACAACATAGTTCAGGTAGCCGAGCTTTTCTTCAGGGAGGTCTTCAGAGTTCATGGGTTGCCAAAGAACATCGTCAGTGATAGGGACATTCGGTTCATAGGGACATTTTGGAGAGAGTTGTTTTGGTTGGTGGCGATAGATTTGACACCTAGCACCAACTATCACCCTCAGACAGATGGGAAGACCGAGATTTTCAACAAGTAGGTTGAAGGGTATTTGAGGAACTATGTAGGAGGACAATAGAGAACGTGGATCAAGTGGTTACATTTAGGAGAACATTGCTACAACACCACCTTTCACATGTTCATTGGTATGACACCGTTCCGAGCATTGTACGGATATGATGCTCCCACTTTGGTAGAATTGGTCTTTAGGGAGAGAAGAGCTCCCAAGGCCAAGGATTGGATCAGAGAGAGTCAGGAGATTCTCAAGTTGTTGAAAGAGAACCTGCAGACGGTGCAAAACCGACAGAAGATAAGTTCAGACAGACACAGGATAGAGCACAACTTTGAGGTTGGAGATTTGGTTTTCTTGAGAGTCCAACCCTACAGACAGTCATCCATGAAGAAGAGTGGGGCCGAGAAGCTCAAGCCTAGATTTTATGGTCCTTACAGGATCATGCGCCGAGTAGGCAAGGTTGCTTACGAGCTAGATCATCCTGAGGGGAGCAAGATTCATAACGTGTTGCATGTGTCTTGCCTAAAAAAGGTAGCGGGACAATTGATTAGCACATTAGAGGAGCTTCCCCCATTGGATGAGGAGGGACAGTTGGAGTTAGTTCGGGAGGAGGTTTTGGAGTTCTGGGAGCGAAAACTTAGGAGTAGGGTCATCAGAGAGTGTTTGATTAGATGGAGAGGGCTCCCAGTAGAGGACACTACTTGGGAGAGCGAGCAGGTGTTGCAACACCCTGGACTGGTATTGCTTGAGGACAAGCAATTTCGGGAAGGGAGGACTGTAATGTCCCTTTCCAAATACGAGCTCCAGAAAGGAGGATTAATGGTCTAAACCGCCCCGTTAAACTATAGGCAGGGCCAAAGAGCGGTAAACAGGGTTACTGGATGTTAGTCCAATCACAGGTGTTATATTCAGAAAGTAACATTGAGTTAAAAAGTGTTAAAAACGCTTTTAAGTCATTATGATCTAAAAATAGAAGTCAACAGTGAATTAGGGTTTCAACAGTGATTTAGGGTTTTGGATGTCAACAGTGAATTAGGGTTTCAACATGATTTTGGGTTTTGGAAAGCTATAAAGGAAGGGTCATCGACCTAATTCATTATCATGCAGATTATGACTTGTCATTGAGGAGATGAGGCGCATCTCAGGAGAGATAGTTCAGTGGATTCCACGAGGAGGACACCAGTTGGTTGATTTTGGTGTTGAGAGACACACCCTAGTCACCGGGAAGATCATTCAGGTCTTCCATCATTCTTCAGCAGTAGTTACACAGTGTTCAACAGCAAGGGCACATTCATCCAGAGTGAGGGCACAACTTCTGAGAGGGTTTTTAGTCGACTTATCCCATCCAGGGAGAATTCTGAGATTTCCCTCTGACCCATTTGAGAGGAGGGAAAGGTGCATCTTTTGCCTGGTTCGTCATCATATTCCGACGAAGGAATCAACTGGGACACATTTTCCAGACTTGGACGTGTGACACTTTTGGCGGGTACATTTGGGGTTCCAGAGTAAGCATCAGACCAGATCCAGGGAAACCCTTCCGACCCATTTCCTAGTAGACCAAGGTAGTACTTTTGAGACATATCTCATCTGATTCTGATGGTGGAATCACTAGGATGCATTTTGCTAGAAGAAGAAGGGTGCATTCCCCCCAGGGTATCCATCCGGGGTCCAAACTCATTAGTAGAGGGGTCTGATAGATACCGATACTGAGGACTAGAGTAGGGCACATCATTTGGGACAGTTTCTAGGCCATTCCGAGAAGTATAACTACAAGGGTGAACTTTCCAGACTTCCAGTAGTTACCGTCAGAGTTGTCATTGATTTCACGACACTCACATATTCCCAGCGCACCCATTGATTCTGCAACACTCACATATTCCGGGTATTATCTTTTAGTTGCTTATTTGTATCCCGACTAAGATCCTTTTGTCTTCTGATCTAGCTGAGTGTTGTTATTTTATTCAGCCGCATTCGGCCTATTGTAATCTGCAGAGATATCATAATACAAACTTTGTAGTCCTTTGTCACATTTATTATTTGTATGATCATTTATATGTTGTAAACAATAGATCCTTCATACACATTAACAACATTTCCTAGACTAGCCAAGTCAGGAACATTACAGACCACATTGTGGCAAGAAAGGGGCCAAGCAGTTCCAGAGTTCACCAATACCTTCCATACCTTGCGCACCAAGTTGGGTATCAAAGAGCTGAATGACATTTGGTTCTGAAATACCGTGGGGCTCTACACAGATACATCCAAATTGAAATGGATTTTTTGGACATCTCATCACTTGGTGCTGCTTATCGATATGTTGTTAAAATCGAGCAAAAATTTAAGTACTAGAACAAATGGTCGGGTCTACAAATCCGCAACAACCAAAGTATGATAAAGACAACCCTAACAAATAGTCTCCTAAAAACTAGTCCAAGCCACAGGAAAACAAGGGTCACGGGAAGACAAAGGACACTGAAAAATGATGTGATTTCCACAAAATCCCCTGGCACAACACCGATGAATTTCGCTCAAAACACTCATTGGTGGCCAATATCAAAGACAAGGAGCCAAACCATGATTCAGAATTTGATTCTGAAAATACTTTTAAAAGACAGATTGTCGACGCAGATCCCACTATTATTGTCGCAACCGCAACAATTCAACCAAAAGAACCAACAAATCCCAAAGATGGGGAGGGCCTTTTTCATTCACATATGTGGGTGAAGGGGACCCCGCTGCATTTTATTGTTGATAGCAGAAGCCAGAAGAACCTCATCTCAGCAGAGGTCGTCAAACAGTTGGTATTGTCGACAACACCACACCCGCAGCCATACAATATCGGGTGGCTTCGTCAGGGACAAGATCTTCATGTTAGCCAACAATGTTGATTGTCATACGGCATCCAACCCTTCGAGAATGAGGTATTATGTGATGTTTCCCTACTGTATGTCTCTGATGTTCTCATGGGCTAGACATATATGTGGAAACACTATGTTGTTTATGAGTCTCGACCCCGCAGTGTCATTACTTCTTGGGGGGGTCATCTCTACAAAATACCAGAGGTAGTTCTGACTATTGTTCCACCTAAACAATGCCGCAACGCAGTATCTCATACTACAAAATTTAGCTTCTTCACAATCTGTTCAAAAGGGGAACAGAAGGATACCGCAACCACTACAGCCTCGACCCAAGCACCTTCTGTCCAACAGAAGCAGGTCGACAAGATTGCAGGAAAACACAAAGATTCCTTTTGCACACAGTCATCTCAGGTAGCCCGATTGGTTGAACAGATTCAACCCCGCTAGCAAGGCAAGCAACGTGACCTCTCCAGCAAGGCAAGAAGCTCACCAAGATTCAGATTCAACAATTGCTTTCCCCTCTCCCACGGGAACTCAACGCAATGGATACCATTACTTCTTAAGGAGGGAGGATTGATCCAGGTGGATATCAGTGGCCACCCACCTATTCCACAGGCTTGAAAAACAATTTTCCATCTTGGCAGTTTTTCGGGTTCCAAACTTCCGGGGTCGTTTTGAGGATTTGGGGCCTAGGTGATGGCAAAAGGCATTGACCTAAGCTAGTCGAAAATCGTTCTTCTTAGTTAGACCTTTCCAACGGTGTATCGAGCACCCCAAACGGAGATCGTATGCAAAAGTTACACACCCGAGAAGTTGACGTATCAACTACCCCCATTGGGGCCCGCAAACCTTTTGGCTTTTCATCTTCCGGGGTTAGGGTTTTGGATTTTACTTATGTTAAAATCCTTTGGAGCCTCATTGTAAAAATCATCTTCTTGTGAATAAGAGTAGCCATCACATCTCTTCTCAGAGATAAGCTGCCACCATTCCAGCGAGTCTTTCACTCTGTATTTTTACAGTCTTTGTACATTTTCGTTCATTAATAAAAAATTGTGTATTATTGTATCTTTGTGTTTATGGTTGCATCTCTGATACATTTCTGTTATATTATTGGATATCTGAGATATCTCTATACATTTCTTTATTATATCTCCGCTTTCATTTCGTGCCGAAAATAATCTGGATTAGTCGAAGACCAATTTTTTTTTTTAGGGCAATAGGTTCTTGGGTATATTTTGGTTCAACATTCGGTCCATGATGGATGCCAAGACGACCATGTTGATTATACATATGGAGGTATTTAGCATGATTATTGTACATATCCTCAAAATGTACAACTTCAAGCATCCATGTACATGGGACAAAAGCTTTCCTTATGTTTAACACAACTAAAACAAAACTCTTGATAGTTCTATCAGTAAAACCCTTTTAGGTGTGTTGGGTGTTCCAACCATTAACACCAATTGATGTGATTATTCCCATTGCATCGACATAGGAAGAGTCCTCCCATGCTCAAAATGATGCAAACAAAGAAACTGAATTTGTTGAATGTATACATGACATCCAATGACAAGTCCATGATATTATTTACATGAATCCAACTAAGTACAAGCAACAACATGATCCACATCGGGTTCCATACAAGTTTTAGGTTGGTGACAAGGTATGGTTTCACTTATAGAAAAATCAACTCACAATCCCCCACATGAATCTCAAACCAATTCGATACAAGCCTTACACCATCACCAAGGCTATCAACAAGAATTATTTTAAATTTAATCTTTGACCTTTCCTTGGCTTATGACTCATGTTTAATGTGGAGTTGCTTCGACCATACTTTTTCCTCTGTTAGAAACCTTTAAGGTGGAAAAGCATTTGGCCACTATAGAGCTTAAACATAATTGCATGATCAAGACACAATGGACCAAATCATAGACACCAAGTCGAAGAGCACCTGGCAACAAAATATACAAGTGTTCCAGGTTTTGAAGAAAGGCAACTTATTCACCAAGGAAAGTGGTTTACTAAGAACCAAATTTAACAAATATTTTCCATCTGATACAGTGACTTGATGCAATGGGATAAATGATCCAAGTGCTTATTTGAGCCTACCACCATTTTAGAAATGGTCTTAACCTTTCTAGTTTTGAGGTCTTGAAATTCTAGTGCATTTTTCTAGCCCTTCCCGTGCATTTTTGGCAATTTCACCAATCAAAATCCCTTTGGAGAGGTCATCCTACCAAACTTGTGTAGCTCATAATAAGCTTTGTAATGGTCCAAAGAATGCCCAAAATGGAGTTTATTTATGAAATTTTTGGGACTGATAAGTCGATGTTCCAACTAGGCTCATCGAGGCCCACCTTCTTTTCCCCACATTATCTCTTGGGGTTGGGGTTCTTGAACCCTGAGGATATTGTCTCTTGGATTTTTGGGTATTAAGATACAACGTAGTTTCAACTCTTGTTCTATGGTTTTTTCTAATGAGCATAGCCATCACATTTTTCTCATAGATAAGTTACCACCATTTCAAACATTATGCATTGTTATGTACATTGTAGTGTTTTTCACCATTTATTCAATAATATAATTTGTCTTTCAATATATACATGTTTCACTATGCTCTATATATGGTGTTTGAATGTTATCTATTTATTACAATAGCAAGTTCATTCATTGTGTTCTCAATCCAATATGGATCAACAAATCTCTTTTAACGTGAATTTAGGAAAATCCCCTTGCATAAGATTGAGGGAAGTAAATTGTACAATTCACATCCAAATCATCTGATGTCCTAGTTCTCGCCATACAATTTGACTTGATGCAATCTAGTATCATTGATGTGAAGCAAGAAAAAGACCACTTATTCCATTCTTAACTTTGGATACATGGACAACCTCTTGATTTTATTGCCAATAACTATGAATTGGCTCAAGATAGTAATCTCAATAGATCCATACCCATAAACCATTGGATGGCTCAACTAAAGGAAATAATTGTGTGTGATGTGGCAATGTAGATTCCAGTATACCATATATTTATCTGAGGATACAATGATATGTGATATAGCACCTCTGGACATTATGGCATGTTACTTCAACAACCAATCTATGTTGGAGTTACATGGTGTGTATGAGTTAATACTTTGGATTGTCACTGTTAGATTTAAGGATTAATTGTATGCATTCCTGATATTACTCCTAAATTTAAGGTTTTTATCACTTTAACAAATATTTGTTGCAACTTGATAACTCATGGATTTAAATTATTGTATTGAATATCCACTTGTAAGCCTTACAAAAGAATATGATGTTAGTGTAAATATCCTTCATTGTGCAACCAACATAATAGAAGCAAATCAACTTGCTTCTCGAGGACTACACTAACATGTTTAAGGACCCCATGAGCATAACTTTATAATGTTGAGCATGATACGATATTGGCTTAAAATTTGAAGCTTCATTGCCCAACAAACTCTTGTATTAGAGATAGATTCTATATAATTAAGAAATTAAGCACCAAATTTAGGAGTTATTATAGAAAGGACATATTAGGCCCAATAGTCCTCTTTGTGAAAAGCCCCATTGTGCCCATGTTGAAGAAGGATGGTATGTCGAATGCCTACATAAGCTATCACATCTTGAATAAGATCATTGGCAATAATCATTATTCTATTTTGCACATTGAAGACTTTATAGTTCTTCTAGGGAAAACAATTCTACACCAATTTCGATATGAAATCTAGTTATCATTGAGATATTTGGAAGACAATGTTTGAGGATAGATATAGACTTTTAAATGGTTGTTGACGACCTCAAGCTTAACCCACATGCTTGGTTCTTTATCTTCTTAATGAATGGAATTTTGTACCCCTCTATAATTAATTTGTCATGGTGTCGCAAGAGCAACTTGTTTAGTCTGTAAAAACAAGTACCTAATATAGCCCTGCTAAGGTTCGAATCATGGCAGTGACATGCTAGTTCTAATGCTCGTGCCTACAGTTTTGTGCCAATGCATGCAACAACATTTGGGACTAGGTGTAAGTCATAGGTGACTTTTATGGAATAGATACCATCCACTCACATTGCTTAGCCTAAGAGAAAACGACTGAAATTTTCTATTGGTTCCCCAGTAATGAAAAAACTAGAAGTGTTAGCCTCAATAATGATAAGAATAATCTTAGTTCAAAAAATAAGTTGTCATGGTGTACCTTAGTGATTTATTAACCTGCATTAAAATGTGGGACAAGTGTATGCCATAAAGTATGTAACTCCTTAATATTTTACACCAAATTTGAGAAACATAGCTTCAGGATATAAGATATCTTAGATATATAGTTTATTAAACATGTGTGCACAGAGATCCAAAGAACATGTAAGTTTTATATGATCGGCCTATCCCAACCAACCTTTTAGAGTTGCAAATATGTCTTGGCTTGGCATTTTTTTCTCCAAATTTTCACTTTGGACTTCCCACATGTTAGATACCTTCTCAACCAAATATTGGTGTTGCAACACAATGAAAGTAGGTTTTAGATGCAATCAAGAAAACCAATAAGTGTTTTAGGAACTTAGGCACACATTATGCTCTATCCTGGCCAATCTTGCACCTTCCTAATCTTCTCTGTATATTTAAAATTTAAAGAGTTCTTTATAAATACACACTAGTAAATACATCGATCAAGCATTGTCATCCAATAACTTACCATTCAAAAACCTTTAATGATGTCATTACATTCATGCCTCAACAACCCCCCAAGTCAACCGACTTGTGGCTCCACTTTTAAATTTTATCAAGGCTCATCAAGTGAACCTTACTCTCCCTTATCCTTATTCTTCTAATGGCATGCTACTAATTGCAATTTATTTGATCGAATGCATGTTTGATCTTTTTATTGTCTTACAAAATTACAATAGTTATTGGTGGTTGCATTATTATATTTGGTTTTCTTCACAAGTTTGCTTTATATACATTAGTCACATTGCATGCATCATGGTTTTAAATGCTCTTGTACACTTTGGATTCAATTGGCTCCTACCTACTTAAAAGTGTTATGCAATTGTGCCTAGGGTTTCTAAAGTTGTTTTTCATCATTTGGTGGTTTGTAATTGATTTAGGGGAAGAATTGACACTTTTGCAAGGAGTTGGGTTTGAAGTGCACCAAGATCCAAATGACCTTTTTCATGAACTAACTACTCATGAATTGTGCCAATGTCAATCAACACCTTGAAAGCCAATATAACCAAGATATAAGACAAGCTAATAGAATTCAATCTGAGCTTAGTATTGTCTTGAATAGGACATGGACTTTCATTAAAAAATGCACTTATGTGTAATTTTGATACTTTGAGAAGGCCACATATATGTTTTCCTTGATTGTAAACGCAATGCAATTGACATTTTCAAAATCCAAAGTTCTGAGTTATGAGAACATGTATTGATGATTTTCTCTCAAATCAAGCCATGTGAACTTCCTTGTCTATGAAATCTGCAAAGATGGCTTTGAGCAGAGTTGTGTGACTATTTGTTGGAAAGCCCTACTTATCTTCTACACACTACAAAAAATTGTTGGTCAAATTATTATTGTTGAGATGATTTATGGCTTCTTGAAGTTTGGTCGATTTGAAGGCAAAAGATCAAATAATTCTTGTACATAAAATTTCCCAAACTATCTATGGTTTAAGTTCATTCTTTCAATTTTAGAAGCGATAAGTGTTTTTCCATATTTTACCAAAGACTTTCACTAAGGACTAAAATAGTTTACCCAAGGTTAACATTTTTCATTCGAGAGTTATTTTTGGTCTTCCTAAAATCCTTTGTTATTTATGCAACCCTGAAAACAACAACTCAAGATATGGAAGTAAATGATTCAACTTGCCAGAAATTGGTCTTCGAGAGTGACTTCCCCATGTGTTAGGTTAAACTTGACTCGGTGAAAGAGTTAGAGTTGTTAGGTCAACAATGGTGGTTTCAGACACATGATTTTGGTAGCTCGTGGTTTTAGAGCTCGTTAATTACATGTAATGAAGGCCTTTAAAAGGCTAGTGATACTCCATTGTAATGTGTCTAGAGTTGAGCGGTGAAGGCTCAATTGGTCGAGGCCAGGAGGCTTGTCGGCTTGGTTGCCTTTGGTCATGGGAAATAGTAGAGTTATTGTTGGCAGGTTTTCTAGGATTAATCTGGTGTGATTTATGTGAGCATGTTGCTATGTTCTTGTTATTTTTATCTCTCTTACTTTCTTTTTTCCTAACAACTGGTATTAAAGTTGAACATATGTTTAGGTGATAAACTCGCAGGAAAGGAGGGTTCCTGATTCGAGTGGGAGAAATGGTGGAAGAAATAAAGTTTATGGTCGAGAAGTTTAATGGCTAGAACTACCAGCTAAGGAAGATGCAAATGAAGAATGATGGTTTGGATGCTTGGATCTGATGGATATGTCAAGTGTGGTCAGATTTGTTGTATGGTTGCAGATCTACCAAGAAGCGAGTATCAAGAGTTGGAGGTCAAAGAAATGGAAAGGCAAGAGGATGGTAGGCCAGATAACAACAATGAATTTTTTTTTTTTAATTTTAACAGAGTTGAACGTAAATGGGCATATAACTATTAAGCATGCATACCCCAGGTTTGAAATTTCACTTGTAAAGTCTAGAACTAGGTGATAACTTGAAGGAGGTCACATTTGGTCATGGGCAACCCCAAGTCAAGTTTAAAGGGGGAATGTTAGGTTAAACTTGACTCAGTAAAAGAGTCAGAGTTGTTAGGTCAACAATAGTGATTTAGGGTACATGATTTTAGAGCCCAGATTTTCCAAGATAATTCTCCTGTGTTTTTTTATGTGTATGTTCATGTTATTTTTATCTCTCGGTTTCTTTTTTCCTAACATTGTGCTCGTCCTTGTAAACTTTTGAAACCCATGTTATGGACCTTGTTACTTATGCGACCATTACTTGACGTTCTCCTTAAGCTTGGCAAAAATTGTGAAATGGTCGTTGAACTTCTTACATGTTGTAACAGAGACTTTGGTAGCATTTTTAAGCTTTTTGAAAGAAATGATGATGATAATTAAATGCCTGCATTGATAGACGTACTAGTGGATGTCCTTGTGGAATGGACATTTTACGAAAAACTGAATAGAAACCTAATTATCCATACTTCGCTCATTGTGAATTCAATCCATCCTTTTTTTTGTTAAATCCTTAACCCTGGGTCCATCCCATTTGTAAATCACATCTTGTCACAAGAACACTATATTGATCTAAGAAGGCATTCAAGGCAAGAAATAGGGTACTATATGTGGCAGATTTGACACTATTGTTCATAAGTTGTGTTATCCTCGAAAACTAACTTTTGTTTAAGACTATGTTGTTTGAGTGTCTCAATAAGCTGCAATTTTATAGTGGTAAAAATGTGATAGTTATGAATATGTGTTTCCTAAATGTTAAGAATACATGTTTCTTCCTTAGAGGTTATAGGTTCGAGTACAGAGGGGTAGAGTCTGTACATGTTGGCCCATTGTGACGAGGATAGAAGGGTAGACGACCCTTGGGATGAGGTCCCTCCTCGTGGACTTCCTTGACCCTTACTTGCTAGTTTTTGGATATACTCTTGGATTATTACCCAGGGTGAAAAAAAATCATCTTACATGAAAACAAAAATCATCTTACATGTTCACTCCAAATATAATCAAGAAGACTCTTTGGTCACTAACTATGCTTCAAAGGACAGTGAACTGTTACGTTCAATGCATTTGTGTGGCTTCGAATTTGAGACAGAGTACAACGATAATCATGTTCATAAGGTTTCTTCTTCAAGGGTAGTAATAGATTTTGGAAAGTCTCCAACAAAAAATTTCAAAGATAGACTTCCAGACATAGACTTAGATTTTCGGTGATATTTTGATTGGGAAGGTCGGCCCACAACCATCTGATGTAAATTTTAGCCTTGAGTTAAAATATACAGTTGATCAGGTTGTTCAACAACTAATGACGATAATTTTTTTACCAGGGGAGGAATGAGAAAAATAAGATCTTCGTCTGGTGGATATATGTTTTCGAGCATGCATGGTTAGAATGGGATTGTGGGCTTTATAGAAAAACAAGAAAAAATTCCTCGCACAAAAGAAGGCATTGTTCTGATAAAATCTCAAGAAAAAATGCCTCGCATAAAGAAAGGCATTGTTCTGATAAAATCTCAAGAAAAAATGTTGCGCACAAAAGGCATAGTTACTACTGATAGTTATACTTCGGCTAATTATGGGATGATCCTAGGATAAATTCGATATGCAACTTTGTTTAAAGTACCGAGAGCTTAGAGGGATAATGTAAAGCCTCCGACACGGATGGCAGGAGCGCGCTGCCAGGACAAGTGAGTAGACTTGATTCAGTCAACGAACTAAGGAGACGTGTTGGATGAATAAGGGTGGAGTGGTGAACCATCGTTATGTGGGAAGCATCTTGGAGAAATATCTAGACATGCAAAGCCAAGGGGATTTGTTCTCATTACTTATGGATGATGTTATCTTAGTTGGTTGGCCAGCTAGGATGTGGATGGGTCAACTTGCATGTGGATGACTTTGGGTGCAGACGACCCAACAATGGGCAAGGCTATGGACTTGTCACATCTTGGGAGAACCAAACAATAGAACGAGGTCGACTTGGGTCATTTCCAAGGGACGTATGTCTTTGCACGAACGGGAAGGTGCCTAGATACTCGGAAAGGGTTGGACGAGCTAAGGCACAGAAGGGAATGCACAAGAGAATTAAATACAACAAGGAAAAAGAGGTTGATTGAGTTGGCAAAAGTGATTGAGGAAGACCCGTGGTTGCGGCAGAGGGTTGATTGTGCGAAGATAGACGACAAGTTAGGAAGTTGACATGGCCAAGTTTCTTTGTAACATTGTAATGAGTTGTGGCTCCCCTCTTGTACATGTATCATAAAATACTTAATAATTTGACAACTTAATGACTCACGCAACAATTCCAACCAAAAAATCTCTTTTCCCCTCAACCCACACATTGGCTGGACAAGAAATCTCATATTTTTGGCTCCAGGAACTGTAGTTGCCAAAATGGAATCTTCATTCGCTTATGTACAAATGTACGTTCAATTTTCTTCAAAATTTGCAAAAAATTGTGGGTATGCTTCCCGCATGGCTTCCTCGTGCTCCCATGTAGTGTATTTGGGATCATATCAAGTCTATTGAACCTTTACCAAGTCAATGGCTTTGTTCCCGAGCACTTTGAATTTCTAGTCCATGATGCACACTCATTCCACCCAGGAATCCCCTTCGTGTTCCACCTGGATCACATTCTAATCAATCACATGATTATGATCAAGTACATACTTGTTTAATAAAGACACATGGAAGACGTTATGAATTCTCATGGATGCAGGTAATGCCAAAGGGTATGCCACTAGCCCTGTATTTTCTAAGATCTAGAAAAGTCCACAATATCTCACTGTCAACTTTGGGAAACTTCCCAATTTCAATGAGCTTATTTTGGCTTTAACTTTCAAAAACACATGCTCTCCCACTTTGAATTCCCTATGTGTTCTTATTTTATTGGCATAGCTCTTCTCCCTATCTTGTGCAACTTTCAAATTTTGTTTGATCTTTACCATTTTTTCTTCCATTTCCCTTAACTATTATGGCCCAACCATAACTCTGTCTTCTAAGTTATCCCAACTTACCGGTGTGTTGCATTTTTTCTAATACAATGCTTCAAACGGGCTCATCTCCAATTATTCGTGATACCCATTATTGTAAGAAAACTCGACTAAATGGATATAGTCCTCCCACCTAGAAGGCTTGTCCATTACATACATTCTTAACATATCTTTAATTATCTGATTAATTATCTTTTTTATTCCATCCGACTATGGGTGATATGTTATACTAAAATTTAGATTGGTCCCAAATCCATTAAATAACCCTTTCCAAAAATTTAAAGTGAACATGGGATCTTAGTCTGACACTATTGCCTTATGCACACCACGTAGCCTAGCAATTTCTCTCATATAAATTTATGCAATTTTGGTTATCTTATGAGTTACTTTTACATGAATGAATGTGCATCCTTTGTAAGTTTGTCCACCACTACCATGATGGGATCATGTTGCCTTGTTTTCCTAGGCGATTTGGTAATGAAATTGATAGTAAAAACTTCCCATTTCCATTCGGGAATGGGAAATGGTTGTAGTAACCTGTTGGATGTATGTACTCATACTTTGCCTTCTGACATACCATGCATCTATCCAAATAATCAATGACATCTCTCTTCATACTAGGCAAAACATATTAGTCTCTTACATTTGTAATAGTTTTCTAGTATCCTATATGTCCAACATATGGCACATTGTGTGTAACACCCATGTTTCCCCAGTCTGTAAATATAATTATTATCATGACCAAAACTACAGACATGCATGTTATGTGATTATTGAAAGGAAATGGACTTTTGATAAATTATGTAATGTAAATATTTGGTTATTAATGCAACAAGGAGATATTGAACTACTATTGAAGGGATGGCCTTCACAAGTTGCAATGTCATGAGAGGAATGGTGAAAGAGGGAGGCCCTCACTGGTTGAAATAACCCCGCCAAGACAATACTCTGTCAAAAATTAAAAGGAGTGCAGACCCTGGATCGTCCTTTGCCCAAAATTTTGATTACCAGTCAAGTTGGTGGTTGGGAAGTCCTCTCGGAAATCAATGAGAGGAATGTGCACAACCCACCGAGAAGCTTCTGATGCTACCCCAATGTCTTGGGTAAAGATACATGAAAAAGGAGGGATGGATGATAAGTAAGGGGACAGAGAGAGACACACGGGTGGGAAAATTCTAAGTGTTGGAGAAGGAGAGACAAAGAACTCTCTGGTTCAGGAAGAAAGAACTTAGGACCCTGGTTGAGTTTGTCGAGAAAATTCCTCATAACATTGTGTCCTAGCTCGGGGGTGGCTGGTTGTAGCAATGCATAGTGCATCCTTGCTTATGGTTCGGGTGGAGAGAAACACACCCTTCAATAGTTCCAAGTAGCTCTTAAGTTACAAATGAGTAA
>ML777830.1:472563-502410 GCA_009831015.1 Picea engelmannii | reverse complement strand
GAAGAAGAAGAAGGATGGGCCCTCCAAGGCCATGCTCAGGTCAATCCTGCTCTCGGTACTCCATGTCTAGGACCTGTGGGCCTCGAGACATGATCTCCTAGTTATCCCTAGAAAACGGGGATAACAGGAAGAATTCAAAGATGAGATTTCCCACTAAAAGTGTGAATCACTGGAACTTTCCATCTTGGAGTGGAAATAAAATCTTTGGATTAGCCTCAGGAAAGACTGGTAGTACAAAGAGAGAGCCATTGAAATGTTGGGGGAAGAACATTTGTTGAGGGACTATCCACACAGGAAGCCAGACAGTAGAAAATTCTACAACATCCAGGAGGCTACCATGGTTGGTGATGTGGCCAGAAGTATGCCACAAATTCATGTAGCCTTGGATAATAGACAAGAAAACCACCAAGCCTCAGTGGTGGAAATGGAAGGATGATTACCCATCATCTTGTTTCTATTTTGATTGATCCCGATTCTAATTTGAGTTATGTTTGCCATCAGATTATTGATAAATGTAATTTACAACAAGTGAAACATGCTAAACCATGACTCATATAGTTGGACACTGGAACAAAGAGGAGGGTAACATAGGTCATACCATCATTTTAATTCATTATGAATGGGTTGTCCACTCAAGCAACCCTGAACATACTCCCCTTAGGATCTTGTGACATGATGATTGGCATGGACTTGTTGGATTCCCATAAAGCCAAGTTGGACTGTTATGATAAAACATTAGAGAGTGAAGATGAGGAAGGGTAGAGAAGGACCCTATTGAACTTTGTTGAGGACCATAAACCAAGCCTAGAGGACCATCCTATATTGAGAGAATATAGACATGTGTTTCCTGAAGAGGTACCCAGTCTACCTCCGAGAAGAGACATTGATTTCTTAATAGAACTTGTACCTAGAGCGGTGCGAATGTCTAGAGCACCTTATAGGATGAGTACCCCAGATCTAGTTGAGCTCAAATTACAACTGAAGGAGATGTTGGACAACACTTATATTTGGGCTAGTGTGTCTCCATGGGTTGCACCATCATTTTTTGTGAAGAAGAAGGATGGCACACTCGAGTTGTGCATAGACTATAGACAATTTAACAAACTGACAATTAAGAATAAGTATCCCTTGCTGAGAATTTATTATTTATTTGACCAGTTAAGGGGTGCTATAATTTTCTCCAAGATTTACTTGAGGTCTGGATACCATCAAGTTCGAATTAAGGATGAATACATCTACAAAATATCCTTCGGGACAAGGTATGGGCACTATGAATTCGTGGTGGTGCCATTTGGGCTTACCGATGCACCAACCACCTTCATGTGCTTGATGAATAACATGCTTAGCAATTTTTTGGACAGATCTGTATTGGTTTTCATAAATGATATCCTAATATATTATAAGAGCAAGTAAGAGCATGAAGATCATCTCAAGTTAGTGTTTCGAGTGCTAAAAGAACATAAGCTTTATGCAAAGTTTATTAAGTGTGATTTTTTCCAAAAACAAGTCCTTTACTTAGGCCATGTCATCACTAAGGAAGGAGTGGCAGTTGATCCTGAGAAGATCAAAGCCATTATGGATTGGCCTAAACCAAATGATGTAACTAATATCAAATCCTTTATGGGCCTAGCATGGTACTATAGAAGGTTCATATAGGGGTTTTCCAAGATTGGTTATCCAATCACCTTCCTTTAGAAAAAGGGAGTCAAATTAGTTGGATAGCCGAGTGTGAAGAGATATTTCAACAATTGAAGCATTTATTGACCAATGAACCTGTACTAAATATTGAAGACCCGAACAAGGATTTCCTTGTGTGTGTATAAATGCCTACAAAGAAGGACTCAGGGGAGTCCTCATGCAACAAGGGCATGTAATCTGTTATGAATCCAGGAAGTTGAATAAGCATGAAATGCATTATGTGAACCGTGACTTAGAATTAGCTGCCATAGTGTACGCCTTAAAAATGTGGAGACATTACCTCCTAGGAAGAAAATTTGTGCTCATGACAGACATAGTGGAACGAGGTATTTGTTTGACTAACCCAAACTAAATGCTAGACAATCTAGATGGATGACTCTCCTTAGTGAGTTTAATTTTGAAATCAAACACATCAAGGGAAAATAAAATAGAGTGGTTGATTCCATCAGTAGAATCATGAAAGTGATTCACTTGGTAGTTGTAAACACCTGTGAATCAAACATCAAGACAAGAGTCAAGAGTACACAAGAAACAGATGAATTTTTCAAAATTGTAAAGACATATCTAGAACAAGAACCCATGGGAATGAAGTATGAGGGATATAAACTGTTGGATGATGGTCTGTTAACCTACAAAGGTAGGTTGTATATCCCAATGTGTGACGACTTGAAGAGGTTCATCATGGATTAACTACATAAAAAACCATATACTAGTCATCCTGGTTACCCAAAAATGATAACGGCCACCACAAAGTTATTTTATTGTTCGAGAATGAAAAAGGACATAGCGGGGTATTTAGCTAAATCTTTGCAATTCGAATAGGTTAAGGTGGAACACAAGCACCCAACAAGGCTGTTGCAACCCGTACCTATTCCAGAGTGGAAATGGGAAACCATCTCCATGGATTTTGTCACAAGACTACCTAAATCAACAAAAAAAAATGATGCCATTATGGTAGTTGTGGACAATTTGAGCAAGGCTACTCATTTTATCCTAGTAAAGTCCACTTGCAAGGCAATATATATTGCCAACATTTTCATGAAAGAAATACTTAGGCTACATGGGGTGCCTAGGGAAATCATATCAGACAGAGATGGAAAATTTACTTCAAATTTTTGGAAATCCCTATTTGTTGGTTTTGAAACTAAATTTTTATTTAGTACAACCTATACCCTCAAAATTATGGGAGAACAGAGAGGGTAAACCAAGTATTGGAAGACACATTAAGGATTCTTGCGATGCATCAACCTAAGAAATGGAAAGAATACCTACCACTGGTATAATTTGCCAACAACAATGGCTATCAGGAATGCTTGAAAATGAGTCCTTTCCAGGCTCTCTATGGTAGACGATGCAAAATTCAAATCAGTTGGGATAACCCAGTGGACATAATTACACTTGGGCCAGACATACTAAAGGAGTTGGAACAACAAGTATCTCAAATAAAGAAAAATATAAAAGTGGCCCAGGATGGACATAAGAGTTATACATATAGCAAGAGGACTCATAAAGAGTTCAAAGTAGGGGATCATGCATATATTCGAATTAGACCTAGAAGGAGTTCCTTGAGAATGGGAACATGTGCCAAGATGACACCTCAATTTTGTGGACCTTTTGAAATTTTGGATAGAGTGGGACCTGTAGCATATAGATTAGCTTTACCTCCCACAGTGAAAGCACATAACTTTTTCCATGTTTCATTATTAAAGAAATATGTAGATGATTCTACTCACATAATTGACTGGTATGTGATCCAGGTGGAGCCAGAGGGAGGATTCTTTCCAAAACCACAGTGTATCTTAGAGAGGAAAGAGATCCCTCTCATGAACATAATCATTTCACAGGTCAAGGTGTGGTGGAAACACTTTGGTCTCGATGAAGCTACATGGGAACTAGAGGATGCCATGAAACATGGATACCCTTTTTTGTTCACTGTTGTATATAGAGTTTTTGCGGTATATAGAACACTGCGGACGATGTTCCTTTAAGGGGGAAGGGATTGTAACACCCTTGTTTCCGCAGTCTGTAAATATAATTATTATCATGACCAAAACTATAGAAAAACATGTTATATGATTATTGAAAGACAATGGACCTTTGATCAATTATGTAATGTAAATATTTGTTTATCAATGCAACATGGAGATCTTGAACTAGTTTTGAAGGGATGACCTTCATAGGTTACAATGTCATGAGAGGAATGGTGAAAGAGGGAGACCCTCAATGGTTGAAATAACCCTACCAAGACAGTACTCTGTCAAAAATAAAAAGGAGTGCATACCTTGGACCGTCCTCTACCTAGAATTTTTATTACCAGTCAAGCTGGTGGTTGGGGAGTCCTCTTTGAAATCAATGAGAGGAATGGGCACAGTCCCATCGAGAAGCTTCTGACGCTACCCCTAGGTCTTGGGGAAAGATACACAAAAAAGGAGGGATAGAGGACATGGAAGGGGATAGAGAGAGAGACACAGTTGGGGAAAGTCTGAGCATTGTGAGTTTATGTTTGTGACAAACTTATGTGATGTATTTATTTATAGTAGCTTGAGTACGTAGATAACTCAAATATTTGATATATAATATGTTGGAAGATGACCCAACATCCCTACTTATTGTAAGTTCCATTGTGGCTATTGATGTGTGTGTGTGTGTGTGTGTGTGTGTGCGCGCGCGTGTGCGTACGCGCGCACCTGTGTGTCGTCATGTTTGGATCCCTACAACAAAGGAATCCTTGTGGGATAAAATGAAACAGAGGCACCCTGGGTAAACAATGATATTCCTTTGACCCACGTGAGGGCTCTCGAAAAATCAAATCTCTTGAAAAGGACTGGAGAAAACCCTTGTGAAATTTTTCTAAGCCCTGGACCGGACTGTTAAGACTAAGAAAAAACCTTGTTTTGCCTCAGAGGATCGTGAAAATTGATTTGGCATGGAGGTTAGATCTGGACCCTTTATTAGCGTAGGGGCAGAATGGAATATCGATCGTCAAACTAGTGAGATAATATATCCTAACCATCCATCGTAGGGTTTCATTCAGAGTAAGTCGCAGAGACAAGCTTTGAGGAGGAGACTTCGAGGGTAGATCTGGATCGTTAATGGGAGAAAGAGTGAGATTTGATCTCAACCGTCAATCTGACGAGATAGATAGATCCATGCCACTCATCGGAGAGGATGATTCAGGGTAAAAGACGTAGGCAAGCTCTGACGGGGAGACTTTGAGGTGAGATCTGGACCATTGATCAAATCAAGGGAAAGATTAAATCTTAGCCGTCAATCTGTCGCAAGGGCCCCACATCTTCTTGGCGAGTGATAAGACCTAGTTTCACCCCGGAAGGATTGTAGGCATCGATTTGGTGCGGTGACAAGATCTGGTCGTTGATCAGCGTGAAGGCGAGACTTGGGCTAGAACTTATCTCGATCGTTGATTTGGAGAGATAAAATGATCCTAGTCATTCTTCAAAGGACATCATTCGAAGTAAGTTGTGGACTCGAAAGAGATGCACTCTGAAGGAGGAAATTTGAGGGTAGATCTGGATTGTTGATTAGAACTCAAGCAAGATCTTAACCTAGCCATTCTTCAAAGGACATTGTTTGGAGTCAGTTGTTGACCGAGAGGAGATGCACTTTGAAGCAGGGACTTTGAGGGATGATCAAGATCATAGATCGGTGAAAAGAATATCGGATCCTAGTCGTTGTTTTGAGCTATAAGATAGCGATCTGAGGACCGCACGCCTGATGACGATGGGTCAAATGGAAATAGGTCCATGTGGCGTATGGATATTGGTCCACGTGTCATGTGGGAATTGTGCCATGTGTCAAGAAGAATCAACCTTTTAGATGAGCTTATGTGGGAAATATGAATGCCACGTGTCAGGTGGGAATGGTGCCACATGTCATGCAAAGATGATGTCATGTGTCAAGAGGATTCGGTACTGGTTGGTGAAAATCTAAGAAGATCTAAGTCGTTCATCGAAGGTTGAACAGTTGGCAAGTTTGTGTGTCAGCCAAAAATGTCGACGACGATATAGGCATCAATGACACGATGATAATCATTGATCTGTTGTTGGGCGAGAGACATATCCTTCGTTAATTTTCTCGAGAATCATCCGAGAGAGGTGGACATCACAATGATGTGAGGGTGCTAGCATTGTAGCTAGCATGTCCAAGTAGTGACAGGTGTCACCAAGGGATTGGCCAACGGGACGAAGGTGGGTCTCATTGGATGAAGAGGTCCTTTTGACCTTCGTTTTCAATTATGGTCATGATATTTTTCAATGTTCATGCTCAGGAAATCTGAGTTGTATATCCCTGACATATTGTCGTTAGAGGTAGAAGAGGGTGAACCGGGAGGAGGCCCAAACACCGACGACACCGGCATCAATGACACGATGAGATCCTTCAATTTGTCGTTGGGCGAGGGGACCTTCGTTGTTGATTTCCATGAGACTCGTTCAAAATAAGAGTGAGAAATATGACATCATGAATGACATGGCATGCCAACAAGGCAACCAAAGTGTCCCTAGTATGACACGTGTCACGTTGGCTTGTTAATAATGACACGAGATTACAAATGTCGAGAGTTGTTGATCTCGTCGGATATGTGATGAGAAGATTTGAACCATTGGATCCAGATGTGTCGTCTTCGGAGCATGGGAGGTTAGAATGGTCATGTTTGACCGAAAGGGCCGACGATAATGGAATAATCACTGAAAATGATGTGATTCAGAGCTAACAATGACCGTCGATTGGTGGAGGGAAGAGGTCAAACCTCCACCATAGATCTTGTGGGTCACATTCATGTACCATGGAGAGCCTTGGAGATTTGGGCATTAACCTACACACCAATTTATATCATCGATATTCTCTAGATTATATAGATCAAGAGCCTAGATTCGTCAAATTAGGAGAAAGTATCCATTAGAGTTTCATCATCAGAGTTTTGTTAGTGGGAGTAAATTATGGGAAAAGAAATCTTGACTACGATGTAGGTGGGCCAAAGGATTAGGCCTGCAAAAATAATGTGTTGGTGGCAACTGCCACATTGGATGGCATGAGTAATAAGAAACCATGTGGATGTCGCGTGGTAATGAGCTGGTTGTTGACCAATGAAGACCCGCAAACTTTGAGGGGCTATAACTTTTAATCAAGAGCCCAGTTTTGAGAAAATTTATAGTTGTTGGAAAGCTCTCGACAAGTAGAAGACGATGGTGTGATTACAAAGGGGAATTGAGACAATTAGAAGAAGCGGATTTTAAAATCCCATCCTTTAAAAGGTACTTAGGGGGTTGGGTGTGTTACATTGTGCATCTCCTTCAAAACCAAATTTCTCAATTCTTGAGAATTGGGAACATATACTTTGTTCTAGATTAAGAGGATTCCATCCTCTTCTAGCTTGTAATCCTTATATTTCTATTGTATATCACTATGGTCTAAGATTTCTTTGACTTGCACGTAATGTTAGTATGTTCTTACAGCCTCTGTAATTATATCCTTTAAATCTGTAATATACATACTAATGGTTGTAGCATGCATTTTATTCACCCTTCTATTGAGTGCATTAACCACCTGGTTCTCTTTTCCTTTTAAGTGCTTAATGTCAAAGTCACATTCACCAACAAATTCTAGCCATCTAGTTTGTCTAGCATTTAGTGTTGGTTGTTCAAACAAATATTTCAAACCACTATGGTTTGGCCTCAATTCAATTTTTTTTCCCATAAGGTAATGCCTCCACATCCTTAAAGAATGTACTATGGCTTCCAACACTAAGTCATGTGTGGCATAATTTATTTCATGTTCCTTCAATTTTCCGGACTCATAACAAATTACATGTCCATTTTGCATAAGGAATCCATCGATCCCTTCATTGCATGCATCTGTGCACACAACAAAATCCCCATTTGGATCTGCAACTTTTAAAATAGGTGCACTAGTTAGTAAATCCTTTAAGCACTGGAAAATTTCTTCACTCTTAGCACTCCATTCAAACTTTACCCCTTTCTTTTACAAATATGTTATTGGGTGTGCAATCTTGAAGAATCCCACAATGAATCTCCTGTGGAAACCAGCTAGACCCATAAATTATCTAACCTCTAAAATTTTTGTTGGCACTGACCAACTTTTGATTGAGTCAATCTTTTTTGGTTCCACTACCATGCTTTCTCCTGAAACGATGTGACCCAAATAATGGATTTGTGTTTTTTATGATAAGTGCATTTACTCAATTTGGCATACAATTGGTGCTCTCTCAGGAATATATAAGAATATCATCCAAGAATACAATGACACACTTGTCCATGAAATCTATGAACACCCCATTCATCAGATACATAAATGTAGCTGGTGCATTTTTCAACCCAAAAGGCACCACCACAAACTTGTAATGTCCAGATCATGTCTGAAATGTTGTTTGGCTAGTGTCTTCTTCTTTGATTTTCACTTGATTATAGCCTGACCTCAAGTCAATCTTGGAGAATATCTTGGATCCTTTAAACTGATCAAAAAGATCATCAATGCTTGGAAAATGATATTTTCTATTGATCGTAACCTTGTGCAGTTGTCTGAATTCAATACATAACCTCAGTGTTCCATCTTTTTTCTTAACAAAAAGAACTAGGGCACCCCAAGGTGAAACACTTGGGTGTATGTACCCTTTCTTTAACAACTCTTCTAGCTGAATTTGTAACTTTTTTAGCTCTGGCATGCTCATTCTGCAAGGAATTTTGGACACTAGGGAAGATCCAATATTTAAGTCAATAGAGATATATATATCCCTCTTTGGTGGCAATCCTGGAAACTCCCCAAACACATCTTCATGTTCTTTCAAGACTGGATAATCTTCAATACTTGGCTCCTCATCCTTCATTGGATCTTCCATATGGGTTACATATATCTGACACTCTTTTCTAAAATTCCTTTGTAGCTGCAATGTTGAAATATATCGATCCATATTTCCTTTATTCTTGTCATCCCAAGCCTTTTGGAAAGCTGGCCTTCCTATGTTATGCTCGTACAAATACTTATCCTTTCTTATGGATTGTTTTAAATTCTTGGGCTCATCAAACTAAATTTTATCCTTGTAAAAGGATGGCAATCCACTTAGTAACCTATGAATGTTGACTTTCTCCTCCCTAATGAAGTTCACATACTTAAGAAGTTCCAATCAATTCCTCTCATATTCATCCATGGTCATGTTCCCAAGTTTGAGTTCAAAGAACTCTTGCATCTTCTTGTCATAATATTGCTCTGACAAGTACTGTTGATGGAAATATTTCTTGAACTGCTTCTAAGAAATTATCTTCTCATCAAGGTCCTTAACCTGCTTCATTCAATCCCACCACATAGATGCCTTTCCATGAAGGTAGTAGGTTGCAATTCTAGCTTTTGCATTTCATGAGTAATCATGCAACTGGAAATATTTCCCCATTCCCAACAACCATGCTTCTGCATCTTGTCCTTTCTTATTCTCTCCATCAAATGAAGGCGGGTTTATCTTCCTCATCTCCCCTTGCTAGCTATGTGACCCATGTATCATTATCTGGTGTATAATAAGAGACACACATGGGATACTTTATGACCTTGAATGTGCATATGCTCTTCTAGTCGAGTGCCCTGGGGAATGATTATGTCGTCGCCTACTAGCACTCCTTGACCGTCCAGATCCTCCATGGTCATGAGATTTAGATGCATCTACTTTCCTGACATTAACTTCTTGTTTTGTGCTAGAATCATTGTTGACTTGCTTCTGCAACATATTCAGGTTTTGCAGTATCTCCTTCTGAGCTTTCATGACATTTTCATTATTGTCCCTATATCTCTGCACCTCTCTTTGCAAGATTCTCATAGTTACAAGCTCTTACTTGTCTCTTCATCCATTAGAATCAGTCTCAACATTACCCATACTGACATGCATACCTCTAATATCTTATTCGTGGTTGTAAGACCCCTTTTTATCCTCCATATCTCTAGTTCTCATATAGGAACTAAAGTCTTCTTTCCTCTGTCTCTAATTCTACAAGAATGTGCATGCAATAATTGTTGTTAGAGTTAAGCATATTGCAAAATATTTTATAATTAGATTACAGGTTATTATTCACATCTTTATGAAGAACACAATGCACCATGTCAAAATATGATTTCTTAAACACATTTTTCTTCGAAACAACTCACCAACGGTTGTACTCATGCCTCATTTTGAGTTATGAGCGGAAAGTTACAACATTCACAACATGCAATTTCCACTTTCTTACGGCTACAAAATTGATGTATTACTTTCTAGGAAATTTTTAGCACCCAATTTAAAGTTATGGGTGGACATATGTCTTCTCCTCCTCGTGACCTTTCCAATGACTATTCATTTTCTCAAATCTAAGCTTCAAGTTGAAACTTATGGTCTATAGAAGTTTTGATTGTTTTTCCCAATTTATCATTGTATGCTACAAGAGTCTTCTTTCTCTTCCTGCACATTTTTACATACCTAGATCCCATTTTGGCTTCATGGTTGTCTTCTATAGTTCATAATCTTTATATAGACTACTCTTGTGCCTTAAAAAAACTTCTAAGCAAGGAGTTATGCCCTCTGGAAGTAAAATTGGTGCCGAAATTTTACCTTAATTTTATCAACTGTAACCTTCTCATACAAGCTCTATTTGGTGCCTAGAGTAGCTCTTTGGATAGCTCTCTCCAAGATCTATTATTTAAGTAGCAAAGATAGAGTGTACCTTGATATATTTTGTTCTTGTGGGTTATGATTGCCTAAAAACATAGTTTAGATCCTGAAAATCACCCCACAAGCTCATGACCTTCAAAAACTAGAAAAATTTAAAGAAATTTGACTTTTTAAAGTTATAACAGCCTTTAAATATGAGTGGTTGATCTCAAATTTGGTGAAATATGATTCTTTGATCCACTAATCCTTTTCAAACCCCACATATCAATCTCCACCATCGATCGACATCTTAAAATGATCTGGACTGTTGATCCGAGCTCCATTGATGATCAATCGATTGATGATTCTCTTTCGCAAACCAAACTTGATCGTGAATCTCCCCGACACCGGATCATGATCCATCAACGATTGGAGAATTATCTTGGTGACCACTTGCAATACATCGCTAAACCGACCGACTTGACCATCGACCATCAACAATTGTTTTTGGTGGATGAAACTCCTTACGAATTCGGTCGACCCGACCATCGTTCATCAACCATCTCTTGGATGACGTGGAAACTACTGACGTGGAATGATACATAGACTCTAACATGGCACTTTGGTTGATGTGTCCTGACACGTGGATGCTAACCTGACATGACACATCATCACCCTCTTTTCTTCATCATCCATCGACCATTTCTCTTGGATGAATCGACACCTTGCCGAATCGACCAACACTCAACCATCGGTCATCAACGCTTCTTCTTTCTCAATCAAAACACTTCACAAAATATACCCACACCCAACCATATGTTGTTGATGATTTCCGTTAGCAACTAAAATACTTCGCCAATTCAGCAAACTCGACCATCGATCGTCAATGATTTCCCTTGGCCAACTCCAACACTTAGAAATTTTCGACCAAAAACTGCAATGAATTTGGATCATCGATCTTTCATCCTAGATGATCTTAACCATTGATTCATCAAACTTCACCCAACTATACCGATGAATCTTAACTGTCAATTTACTCTATTTTCCAAGCTTTGAAAGAAAATCTGGATGGTCAATTGGCTCCAATTTCCTAACGACTGAAAAAAAATCCAGACCGTCGATCTGCTCGACCTTGTTAAATTCTAAAACCTTATAAATTTTAAATCTATTACAACAAATATGGGTTGTCGATCTCAAGATCAAACATGATCTTGGTTGTCGATTCATCGAACTCTCCCAGTTCCTTCGATCGCCATTAAAACATGAATTTCGACCTTGCAAGTCGAATCTAACTCTGCAATTCGACCGATTGATGTCGTTAAACACCTCAGATATTTCTGAGGCAATTAAATCTCAAAATTTCTCATGAATTTTTGGATTTCGCTCGAGTTATCACTATTTTTCCCCAAATTCGTCACGTATTGAAATCTTTAAAAATGAATTTCCCCCAAATTCACACTCATTCTTGGCCCATATAGAAGTTTTGATTGTTTTTCCCAATTTATCCTTGTATGCTACAAGAGTCTTCTTTCTCTTCCTGCACATTTTTACATACCTAGATCCCATTCTGCCTTCATGGTTGTATTCTATAGTTCATAATCTTTATATAGACTACTCTTGTGTCTTAAACAAACTTTTAAGCAAGGAGTTATGCCCTCTGGAAGTAAAATTGGTGCCAAAATTTTACCTTAATTTTATCAACTGTAACCTTCTCATACAAGCTCTATTTGGTGCCTAGAGTAGCTCGTTGGATAGCTCTCTCCAAGATCTATTATTTAAGTAGTAGAGATAGAGTGTACATTGATATATTTTGTTCTTGTGGGTTATGATTGCCTAAAAACATAGTTTAGATCCTGAAAATCACCCGACATGCTCATGACGTTCAAAAACTAGAAAAATTCAAAGAAATTTGACTTTTTAAAGTTATAACAGCCTTTAAATATGAGTCATTGATCTCAAATTGGGTGAAATCTGATTCTTTGATCCACTAATCCTTTTCAAACCCCACATATCAATCTCCACCATCGATCGCCATCTTAAAAAAATCTGGACTGTTGATCAAAGCTCCATTGACGATCAATCGATCGACGATTCTCTTTTGCAAACCAAACTTGATCGTGAATCTCCCCGAAACCCAATCATCATCCATGAACCGTTGGAGAATTCTCTTGGTGACCACTTACAATACATCACTAAACCGATTGACTTGACCATCGACCATCAAAAATGGCTTTTGGTGGATGAAACTCCTAACGAATTCGGTCGACCCGACCATCATTCATCAACCATCTCTTGGATGACATGGAAACTACAGACGTGGCACGACACATAGACTCTAACATGGCACTTTGGTTGATGTGTCCTGACACATGGATGCTAACCTGACATGACACGTCATCACCCTATTTTCTTCATCATCCATCGACCATTTCTCTTGGACGAATCGACACCTTGCCAAATTGACCAACACTCAACCATCGATCATCGACGCTTCTTCTTTCTCAATTGAAACACTTCATCAAATCTACCCACACCCAACCATTTGTTGTCAATGATTTCTATTAGCAATTAAAATACTTCACCAATTCAGCCAACTCGACCATCGATCGTCAATGATTTCCCTTGGCCAACTCCAACATTTAGAAATTTTCGACCAAAAACTGCAATGAATTTGGGTCATCGATCTTTCATCCCAAATTATCTTAACCATTGATTCATCGAACTTTACCCAACTCTACCGATGAATCTTAACTGTCAATTTACTCTATTTTCCTAGCTCTGAAAGAAAATCTTGATGGTCAATCGGCTCCGATTTCCTAACGACTGAAAAAGAATCTAGACCGTTGATCTGCTCGACCTTGTTAAATTCTAAAACCTCATAAATTTTAAATCTATTACAACAAATATGGGTTGTCGATCTCAAGATCAAACATAATCTTGGTTGTCGATTCATCGAACTCTCCCAGTTCCTTCGGTCGCCATTAAAACATGAATTTCGACCTTGCAAGTCGAATCTAACTTTGCAATCCGACTAATTGATGTTGTTAAACACCTCAGATATTTTTGAGGCAAATAATCTCAAATTTTCTTATGAATTTGGGGATTTCGCTCGAGTTATCACTATTTTTCCCCAAATTCATCACGTATTGAAATCTGTAACAAGGAATTTGCCCCAAATTCACACTCGTTGTTGGCCCATATAGAAGTTTTGAATGTTTTTCCCAATTTATCCTTGTATGCTATAGGAGTCTTCTTTCTCTTCCTGCACATTTTTACATACCTAGATCCCATTCTGGCTTCATGGTTGTTTTCTATAGTTCATAATCTTTATATAGACTACTCTTATGTCTTAAACAAACTTCTAAGCAAGGATTTATGCCCTCTGGAAGTAAAATTGGTGCCAAAATTTTAGCTTAATTTGATCAACTGTAACCTTCTCATACAAGCTCTATTTGGTGCCTAGAGTAGCTCGTTGGATAGCTCTCTCCAAGATCTATTATTTAAGTAGTAGAGATAGAGTGTACCTTGATATATTTTGTTCTTGTGGGTTATAATTGCCTAAGAACATAGTTTAGATCCTGAAAATCACCCCACAAGCTCATGACCTTCAAAAACTAGAAAAATTAAAAGAAATTTGACTTTTTAAAGTTATAACAGCCTTTAAATATGAGTCGTTGATCTCAAATTGGGTGAAATCTGATTCTTTGATCCACTAATCCTTTTCAAACCCCACATATCAATCTCCACCATAGATCAACATCTTAAAGCAATCTGGACTATTGATCCGAGCTCCATTGACGATCAATCGATCGACGATTATCTTTCACAAACCAAACTTGATCGTGAATCTCCCCGACACCCGATCATCATTCATCAACCATTGGAGAATTCTCTTGGTGACCACTTGCAATACATCGCTAAACCGATCGACTTGACCATCGACCATCAACAATTGTTTTTGGTGGATGAAACTCCTTACGAATTCGGTCGACCCGACCATCGTTCATCAACCATCTCTTGGATGACGTGGAAACTACTGACGTGGCATGACACATAGACTCTAACATGGAAATTTGGTTGATGTGTCCTGGCACATGGATGCTAACCTGACATGACACATCATCACCCTCTATTCTTCATCAACGATCAGCCATTTCTCTTGGACCAATTGACACCTTATCGAATCAACCAACACTCAACCATCGGTCATCGACACTTCTTCTTGCTCAATCGAAACACTTCATCAAATATACCCATACCCAAGCATCTGTTGTCGATGATTTCTATTAGCAACTAAAATACTTCTCCAAATCAGCTAACTCGACCATCGATCGTCAATGATTTCCCTTGGCCAACTCCAACACTTAGAAATTTTCGACCAAAAACTACAATGAATCTAGGTCATCAATATTTCATCCCAAATGATCTTAACCATTGATTCATCGAATTTCACCCAACTCTACCGATGAATCTTAACCGTCAATTTACTCTATTTTCCAAGCTCTGAAAGAAAATCTTGACGGTCAATTGACTCCAATTTCCTAACGACTGAAAAAGAATCTAGACCGTCGATCTGCTCGACCTTGTTAAATTCTAAAACCTTATAAATTTTAAATCTATTACAACAAATATGGGTTGTCAATCTCAAGATCAAACATGATCTTGGTTGTCGATTCATTGAACTCTCCCAGTTCCTTCAGTTGCCATTAAAACATGAATTTCGACCTTGCAAGTCGAATCTAACTCTGCAATCCGACTGATTGATGCCGTTAAACACCTCAGATATTTCCGAGGCAATTAAATCTCAAATTTTCTCATGAATTTGGGGATTTCGCTCGAGTTATCACTATTTTTCCCCAAATTCGTCACATATTGAAATATGTAACAATGAATTTGCCCCAAATTCACACTCGTTCTTGGCTGATACAAGTCTAGTGTTGAACCAAAAGCTTTGATACCACACTGTAACATAACCAACCCCTAGTTGGACCATGTCACTTCTAAGACAACCCAATAAAAAAATTTGATACCAAATTTGAATGCAGAAATAACACACAGAATGACATTCTAGCTCATGCATCTATCCATACTGAATAAAAATGCAAATGCAATTACTTTAAATGTGCACGACAACAATTAAGTGCACACAACATCATTGCACTACAAAGTATAGATTCATATGCATCAATTCTACTCACAAACATATCATTAACCAAATATAACTCATAATAAAATGCACAACAAATATATCATCATTTAATACAAATAAACGCAACATATAAGAACACTTATCTTATGAAAATATGCAACCCACTACCAAGGACGGTTATTCCTCCCAATCGTATACTTGTTGTTCCAGTTTTCAACATAAATTCACCCCCGAGTTGGGGCTATGAATGCACAAGAGACGATGGTCCCAAAGGCTGGATAATTTTCCCCTCTCAACGTTCAATTCTCACAACTAATTCCATTCGATGAGATCTCTTCTCTACAACCTACACAACCCAAGGGATGAAATCACCCTTCACTACTTACAGTGTCTCAGGCCTTTCCACTCCCCTCCAAGGATTTCAGCACAACTTGGACAGGAAATCTGTCAACTGGGACCTCATGAATTCTACAGTTGCAACACAATTTCACCCAGTAGCCAAATGCTTGCTTCTCTGAACGAAATTCAACCAAAACATTATTCATAGGCCCAAAACCTATTTCTCCATGAAATTTTAACTCCAAACATGCCCACAACAACTGCCTTCAAGATTTAGCACTCAGAAGTCCTTTGTTGTCCAAAAAACTCCATGTAAAAACAACTCTTCATGCAAAAACGTGAATATGTAATTCTTGTCTCCTACCCACATGAATTTCCTCTCTTTCTTTTGTTTGCTTGACCTTCACTCTTCCCCAAGCTGATTTTACTCATTCCCCATGCTCTCAATAACAATGGGATGTGACTTCTCACACCCACCCTCTTACATGGATTCAATGATTGTGCTCTAGAACACTCAACAAATAATGGAAGTTTCATGGTAAGGATAATTTAGAAGGAAATGGTTTGGATTTAATAGATATGGGAAAACTTTCCCCCTTGGACCCATTCGCTCTCTTTTGGATACTTAGCCCCCAAATCTTCGTCTGTATCCATCTGCACCTGGCGATACATTTTATTCATTAAATTCAATTTACATCATTTACATATTACATTGTTTTGGCTCTCAGCCATACATCACATTTACAATATACATCTCTAGTTTGGGGGTTGAAAATGGGGATGTTACAATTGTTATTAGGTATACTAATTAAAGAGCCACCAAAAAATATAATAGATTCCACTATGAGAGACATACGAAAAAGTTGTTGGTTATCATAGTTATTGTGTTCATATAAAAAGAGTTGTAAGTCACATAAGGGAAGCTACTATTTGGACATCAATTGTCAAAGAAGAAGACACTTGTTCGAATTCAACTATGTATTGGTAGAATTTAGTGTCCCAGTGAGATGGATTTATGATGTCGTTTGATATTTTTTTTATAATTGAATGCACTCAACTTACATGGTCCAAGGATTGTTTTTGTGTGAAGGACTCATCAGAAAAGAAAACCCTAATATCTCAGGTTGAATAAAGAAGAGGTAAAGCAACCATCACCAAGAAATGGAAAGAATGTGGTACAAAACCCTCCATCGCTTTAGTCCATGGTTCCATCCAATGGAAAATATACCAAAAGGTTAATTCTAGAGCATGTGATCCTAGCATAGTCAATGGATAACACCATCCCATGGTCAAAAGGAGCTAGGGTTTGAGGGATGGAGGAATATATTCAGGTTGTGGACTAGTTTGAAGACTGCTTACCTGAATAATATTGTTTTGCTAATTACCCTAGTATCACTAGGTTGGTGGAAAGGTTCCCCAAAGCCTTGAGGGTTAAGGGGAGACAAAATGGTGCAAAATCCAAACTTGGGATAAGTTGTTCAATTGAAAATCTAATAGGAGTTACTATGGTTCCATAATGTGATGCCTTTTTGCAAGAATACTTTTAGGATTCAAATCATCCTTTGAGGAAAGTCAACATATTTCTTTCGAAAGGAGAGGATGGTTCTATTGTGCAAAGATTAAATACATCTAGCTTCACATTCTTGGCAGGAGTAATCCCTAAACCTATGTAGCATTCTCTGGACTCATAGTTTTTGTTTCCTTAGATGGATGATGGAAGCTATAAGGTTTCAAAGGTGGGAGATGGAATTTTTATAGGTGAGAAGTTGGAATTACAAAATTTTCAAGGACATACGGGGGTGAAGGGAAAGAAGTAGCAGAAGGTGGTGAAGAGTGAAAGGAGTAGGGTTTCCTAGGGGGTTGGAAAAGATGTGGGTGTAAACCAAATACTTGATTTATAAGGCAATACTTTGGTCAGGAAATTCATCGGTTGGAGGGTGACTTTGGAAATCTTGGAAGTTGGATTCAACAGGCATGGATTCCCATTCTTGGTTACCATCCGTCCTTTCACATTATCCCTCATGGATGGTTGGGGTTCTTATTCAATTCATAGGTAGAAGTTTTGGTCATTCTTAAGGGGGCATGGTTTATGGATAGTTCTTCCATATCCATGAAGCTATGCCATCCTTTATTCGATGCTAAAGACAAGTTTATGAAGAAAACTATAGTCTAGGTGAAGTAGATTGCCTTACCTATGGAGCTATGGATACTACAAACCCTTATAGTTATTGAGAACTTGATTGGTAAGACACTTCTAATTGATGGTATATTTTTTACTAGTAATTTCAGGTGTGTGGGGAGATTACTAAATGAGATAGATATCAATCTTGGTCTTTATGAGTTGGTCGATTTTGTAATGGGTGGTCAAAAATATTCCCAGATTATCAATTATTAGAACATCCCATTTAGATGCACAAGGTGCCTTAGCTATGGCCACGTGCACAGGGACTCTGACAAGGTTTTATTAAAAAATGTTTGGTAGAAGAAGGAGATCAAGATTGAATATTGTGGTAGGAAGGGTAAACATGTGGGTCTTATACAAAGGGAAGATGTTGAGGAATGAGGTTTGAAATTTCATTTCTCAGAAAGTATTATGAAGGACGATTTTCAGTAGATGGGGGGCAAGGTGGAGGTTGACCTATGAATTGGAGACCTTTCTATACCATTGATTATGGGCTGTGATCAATGTTGGTGCAATATGATGCATTACCTTAGGTGCTTATCTTGTAAGTGTGTGCTTTATTATCTGAAAAGAAGAAATATTGTAGGCAATATCCAGTAATGGAGGATCTTGAGATTTTAGGTAAGTCTAATATAGTGCCTCTTAATCCATCTATGGAGTCCTATACTTTTCAAAATATGGAAGAAGTAGACAAATTTATTGTGGAATCAAATTAGAAGGGTATATGTAGTGGTAGGGTTGTCTCTCTATCGAGTGCTTTGAATTCATCTAGAGGGGTTGTGAGTAGGGATTCCCCCAATATCCATTCATGTGAGTCTATTCACTTTGTTGATAAGAAAAATCCTATTGGTGGAGGGAATAGTCAAGTCACCTTGGAAACCTCTGCGAGGGGGGAGGTAATTACCTCCTACATCCAAAGAGGGGGTCTCCCCATCAATTTTATCAATTTCTAGGGTTCTAGGTTTGAATTTCCCAAAATACCTAGTTCTCTTACTATAGGGAGAAAGTCAAATTTGGAACTATCTCATGAGAGAGAAATTAAAGAATTTAATCAAGGTAAACAAAGGTCGATTATAGGGGCCCTTATAGTAGGCTTAAACCTCTGCTCAGTGTCACAATGAAATTACTTTTAGTTAATATGATAGGATTGAGGAGGTAAGCCAAGAGACTCGCCCTCAAGTAATTGGTGGAGTTAGACAAATTGGATATAGTTCTAATACAAGAGACAACAGAAAAGGGAGACTAGTTCATTTTTTTTTATCTCAAAAGGTCTTTGGGGGAATGGGACTTTCTTTCTTTAGATCTAAAAGGGTTTTCAAGGGGTTTTATTATTGGCTAAAATCACATTGTATCCCTTATTAATTATTTATTTGTTCATTTAGGGATTTGCATAGAGGTACAAGTAAAATTCTGGGTTTGACTCTTATTTGTTTTCTTTTAAGTGTTTTAAAGTCGATAATCTCATTATTAGGGGGGACTTAAATATTAATTTGAATAAAAGGGAGATATGGGGTCCAATGCTAGAGTGGATAGATTAGCTAGATTCTTCCATAACTTGTTTTATCATGAAGGTGTTGTGGACATTGAGCCTATTAAGCTCAAGCCAACTTGAAGCAATAATAGACCAGGGGTATATTATGTTTCCAAGAGGATTTATAGGTTTCTAGTCCATAGGGACTTTCTGTAGAAGGTGGAAAGATACCAGTCGTGGGTAAGTTCCAATGGATGCTCAAATCACTTTCGAGTTTTTTTTAAATTGGTTAAAAATGATCCAAAGACGGGAGCTCCTTTCAAGTTTAATCCAAGATGCGCTAGAGAGGAGGATTTTCAATATATGGTGAGGGTAAACTGGTTGAGGTATGATCCTTCATAGGAGGTAATTGCTTGTGAACAATTTATAAAGGCTCTAAAAAGAGTTAAGAAAAGGGTGGTTTACTAGGCAATAAAAAGACATAGAGAAGGGGATGGTCAGTTAAAAGAAGTTGAGAAGAACCTGGAATCACTTTGTTTATAATAATATGGGATGTTAGCTCAGTGATGAGGATAAGGTATTTTAAAGGATTTAGAGTACAAAAATTCCAAGTTTCTTTTGGATAGGGAAACGAAATTGAGGCTTAAGAATAGGGCTATCTAGATTGAATTGGGGGATCAAAATACAAAATTGTTTTCAAAACTTTTCCAATCATAGAAAGAGTGTCGACATGATCTGGGAACTAACTAATAGGTAAGGGAGGAAGGTCAACAACTATTCATATCTAGCCGAATTAGGAGTGCAACATTTTGAGGAGGTGTTTAAGAACCAGCTAGAGAAAACATACAATAAATTCTCAAGGTGGCATATTACTTCACTAGATCAATTGAAGTAGAAAAGAATGAGATGATGTATAGGGAGGTCACAAGGGACGAACTTCTTTATGTTCTTGACTCCTTTGAGAAAGATATAGGTATAGGCCTGGATGGCTGGACTGTGGAATTCTATACTGAGTTTTTTGACCTATTGGGTGAGGACGCTCAAGGTAAATGAACAAGTGAGAACATTTGGGAGAGTGTATGTATCTTTTAAATCCACTTTATTTGTTCTCATCCCAAAAGTGGATTTTCCTGATAATTTTGATGGATTTAGGCCTATCTCCCTATGCAACTAAATTTACAAAATTATTTCCAAGGTCATTGCAATTAGATTGATGATTGTCCTCTCAGAAGTAATCTCACCTAATTAGTTCAAGTTCTTGGAAGGGAACTAGATACATGAGGCTAAATGATTAACAAAAGAGGGACTACACACTATCAAAACCTCACATATGCTAGTAGTAGTGATAAATTTAGATATTTCTAAGGTGAATGATAGTGTCTTATGGTTGTATCTTTACTTACTCTTAATTCACATAGGGTTCTCACTTCCTTTGGTCAAGTGGATTATGGGACATGTGTGACTACTAACTCCTTTGCAGTATTGATTAATGGATCGACATCAAACTTATTTAAGTCTAAAAGGGTGCTTAGACATGGTTCCCACTCTCACACTAGTCTTCCTAGTGATAATATTTTATTTTGCATGGAGAGTGAGAGATGGATCACAAGTAAGAGTGGGGGAAGATGCAATAATGGGGTGTGGTTTAGGTTTTAGGGTGTGGTGTGATACACAACTCTTTTTGGACCTGAACTAGGTGATGACAAATGGTGGTGGGAAAATATTTGGCAAGTTAAGTCTCCTCCCAAGCGTAAATTTTTTATATGGATCATATTGAACAATAAAGTTTTAGCATGAGAAGCCCCTCAGAAAATAAATAGAGTAGTTCCAAGTATTTTTTTACTTTGCAGGTATAGTGAGGAAAATGATTCAAAATTTGTTCTATCATTGTTATTTTTCTCAAAAAGTATGGGTTGAGGTTCTGGATATTTTGGGTATCCAAAACCTTTGGAAATGTGAATCCATGGATACATGTCTTAATGTTTGGTTTACTCAACAAGATCTAAAGTGCTTTAGGGTAATCCCATGTATGGTTCTCTAGGGAATATGGATAGTTAGAAACTCTATTTTGTTTGAAGAGAATATGATGCCTACTTGTTAGGTAGTTGTCGAGGTTAATGCTTTATTTACATATTATAAGTTTATTCCAAAGGTCAAACCACAAAGAATATCCTTGTAGATACAGGAGGACAAGTCTTTAGCTTGGGGATATTTCGATGGGGCTTGTTAATGCCCAAATTCTATCAGTGGGATTGGCTTCATTCTGTATCTTTCAGAGACACATATATTGCACGTCAAAGGTAATATAGGAAGAGGAAAAAATAACCAAGGGGAGTTAAAGGCCTTATACTACTTACTAAAATATTCTTTAGATAGAGGAATTAATAAGATTTTGTTCATTGGGAATTTTCTATCGTGATTAACTAGATGAAAGGAAGCCTCCAAGTTCAAAATAATTCTAGCGTTCCACTATAACAACAATTGAAGGCAATATCTAATCAGTTTCTTTGGGTCATCTATCCTCATATTTATATAGAGCACGACAATCTTGTAGATCAGCTCTCAAAGGAAGGACTACACATACACGAGCTTTATGGTTCCTTTGAAGAAGTACAAGATGGCCTTACAATGATTTTACAATAGTTTTCATTTAATGATTTCTAAACTCCTTTTGAACTTGTAATTTGTCAATACATGGGACTCTTAAGTGTACTATTTGTTTTCAATCACTTGATAAATAGTATACTTGATATTATGAAGGTTGTGGATTTTTTGGATCTATAGTAAAAGATTCTAAAGAGATCTATCTTTGCATGATCTTTTTTTAAGTATTCCTAAAACACTTGAGTATTGTATTTTTGTTTATCTCAATTAAAAATACAATTTTTTCTTGGTGAAAAATAAAAATAATATATATATATATATATATATATATATATATATATATATATATATATATATATATATATATATATATTTCTCACATAATATATTAATTCCTTATTATATGTGGTATAGTTAATATACAATATATTAACTATTAATTTTGTAATTAGGGGGTTGGGGAAAAAATTACATATTATTGGAACTACGTGAGAACTCCCCTATGCTTATTGGAACCTGAACATAGTGAGAATGGAGGGTTTGATAGGGATTTCAACCTACGTTGTCATTCTTCAGCCATACCCTGACAACGTAGGTTGAAATACCTATCAAACCCTCCATTATCACTATGTTTGAATTCCAATAAGCATAGGGGAGTTCTCACGTAGTTCCAATAATATATAAATTAATTTGTTTTTTTTCCCAACCCCCTAATTACAATAACATATTAATTAGTTTGTTCCCAAAAAAAACAATGTATCTTTTATTTGAGTAAAGTGGAAGGTACAATCCTTAGGCACAAAAGTGCACTACAAAATGAGCAACATAAATCATGCTCAAACCAAATATTGTGTAGACTAAGGGCTTGCATGAAGCCAAAACATAAGAGTCACAAAACCAAGAAGCTATAATGTCCAAAAATATCATACAATGATACAATGTACAAAGAGAGATCAACAAAGAACCAGTCAACAAAAGGACTACATATCAAAGAGGATGCCCTCTCTAATTGTGAGCAAACCTCCATCCGAGTAATCTTCAATAACATAAATATTTCCTTCCAATAGAACTGCATCTTTAGAAAGAGAATCAACCAAAGTATTATGCTCCCTTAAAATATGAGAGAAACTAGGGTGATTAAACATAGCAATAATATTATGAAGTTGGTATGCAATATTTTGAAGGCCTATATTTGTAACATGAACATTTTTCTTCATCTAGTCTATAGCCAACTCTGATTCCCCCAAAAATTGGAGCTCATGAACATCCTTATCCACAACTACCTTTAGTATTGCAAACAAAGCTTTAAACTATCCCAAATTTTTTGTCCCCTGTCCCAAATTTGCTTTGCCATAAACAAAGTGAGAATTAGAAAAATGAAGAGTAAATCCCATGCCACAAACTCTACCTGGATCTTGATAGTCTCCATAAAAAAAAACCATGGAACATATTAGTTTATCTCTAATTCATGAACCAAACTAGGTTGTTTCATTTTCTGATTCAACCTATAATAAGATAGAAGAGCCAAATCCCATTGCAATATTTGTAATCGTAGGGTAGCACTTATCTTCGAATATACTGGAATTCCAAACCAGCCAAAGCCCCCACACTACCAAAATCAGAATCACCCTAAGGACCTTCAATGAGGGACGTATGAAATACTCCTGCAAACAATATAAAATCGTACCTTTGTCCCATAAATGATTCAACCCCAACTAACTCTCTATTTCTATCCAAACTTGACGAGAGAAGGTATAGACCATAAATGAATGAAAATTAGTTTCATCATGCATGTTACATAGATAACAAAGTCCCAGTCCTTGTTTATTCTGAAATTGTAGCTTGTCCCAAGTCAAAAAATTTCCATTCAATGTTATCCATAAGAGAAAGATACTTTTCAAAGGGCCTCGTATTTTCTAGACTTTATTGTACCACCGGACATTTGGGTTTTCTCCCAAATCTTGTATGAAAAAATATCCTAATTTTTCTGAGTACTCACCCCCAACATTGTTGAAAGAACAAACTAGTTGATCTTCAAGTTTTGATAATCACACATGAGCTTTGTGCAATTTGGATGTATATTCAGCCCAAATAGTGTGCCACCTTTTGTTACAAGGAAAATCACTCTATGGCATAGGGGAAACCACAACAGATGAAAATGACTGCGGAAATCAACTCTAATCTCAAGGATGTTATAAGATAAGGAGTCTACCTCGTCCAAACGTTTGATGAAGTCCACCGTTGAGCACTTGACTCAAAGATATACACCTGCAACTTGTCCTCAACAACCAAGATACACAATCATATGGTGATAATATATAAAGTTAGCACATATAATAGCATAATCCATCAATATTCATAACAAATACGCCCATGGAATAATACTTCAAATATTTGCAAGACATTAATTGGACGAGAAAAGAGTATTTGTATTAAAATGTAATTAACAAAATGTAATGCCCATGTTTCCCCTAGTTTGTAAATATAACTATAATTGGCCAAGAGACTATGGTGGACTAAATATGTGTGAATGTTTGATTTGATGAACCTTTGTATAAAAGGGTCAATGTATGTATTTTATGTTATTAATAGAAATTTGATATGTGTTGCACAACTGTTGAAAGGGGGGAAGTTTTCCAAGATAGACCATGGATGCTATGAGAGATATGGTGAAGGGAAACCAAGAAGGGTTGAGATGAACCTCACTAGACCAGTACCTACTGGATATAATTTCTCAATAGTCCTATGACCCAGAAATCAATTACCAGTCAGGCTGGTAGTTGGAAGGCCATCCTCAACAGTTAATGAGGAGATGGGGCAGGGTACCCATCTATAAGGCTTCCAAGCCTGACCACGAATTGGGATTCGGACCCACACAACCTTGCCGAGGAAGGCAAGAAAGGAGGTAATTCGGGAAGAGAGACAGATCTGTGAGATAACAGAGTAGAGAGAACAATCTCGAGAGGAGAAGAGAAGCATGTTTTCGACTTTGGAATAGAGAGAAAAGCTGAGGAGCAAGCTCATTTTTGGTTGAGAGAATCCATGGGAAGGGTTTGGCTACAAGTTGATAAATGAGGTTAACGAGTGACTAAGGAATTACTCATGCAGACCTCCTTGCTTGTAGTAGAGAAAACCAGTTGCCAATTTCCTGTGAGAAGAGGAGAGTAACCTTCGTCCCTGACTGTCGTGGAGCAAAGAGAAAGAATATCTCTCAGAGCATCATGGTCTAGGTCGGGGGTGGCCAGTGGTAAATACGATAGGAGTGGTTGTGCCTATGGTTGCGAGGAAACATGCACCCCTTTCAGTAGTCGCTTCACATTCTCCATTTCTGATAAGCATTATCGTATTATGTGTATATATATATTGGATGCAATAATGAATGTCTGTGTTTATGGTTAAGTCCTTCAGTATTTGAACAGTTATTAGAAATGCTCTTTGGCTTCTGTAAACTATTATATTTATACGATCTTTGAATTATCTCAGTTTAGCTACTAGAGAGTCATAGGATGTAAGTCCGCAGTAGAGCCGGGGTGTGATTGACTGAAACGTCTAAGTCTTGTTGACCCTTTGAAGTTTAACTTAGAGAGAATGTAAAGTTCAACATGAAGGGAGAAGGGCGTTCCCTCCAGACTATCCTTCCATCTGACCATGGGATCATGCCCATGTCCTTAATCCATTTTGCTGCTAAAATATTTGCACATAGCCCACTAGATTTCCCAAAGGATCCATGTGACCAGGGCCTAGGAACCTTGTGGTAGTCCAAAAGGAGCTAGCTCTTTCAGCTTCGGGACTTGTGACTCCACAATCCTAAACAAAATATGAAGGTTGAAGTCACGAATTGACAAGGGCTATCGATCTGGGGATCCAATGTGGATCCTGATCATCCGTTAGATCGAACTTAGGAAGAGAAGTGTTAAGTGCTCCGATGAAGTCCTACTTCAGGAGAATAGGAGTGGTCTAATGCCAAAACTCCCGAATGTTAGAGTCGCGGAGTAAATCGGGACCCTTGAAAATTTAGGGACACGTGTCCACAGATCAATGGTTATCCAGAAGTCTGGGTATTCAGCAGTATAGGGACGCGCGAGTTTCCTCGAATCTCTGCAAACTGTAGTAAATTCTGGTCGTGGATGCTAGGTACACGCGACTATAGATCCATCATGATTCAGAGGGAAATCCGGGAGATACACGACGAACTCCCAAATTCCAAACTTCCAAAGTGATGTGGACCGTCAATCTTCAGATCCTTTGGGATTCCTCCACGCCATCGATTTAAGAAGCCAACCCTCAATTACCCAACCGACCAGAAATGCATCGTGGAGTGACACATGGACCTTGCTTGTCCTCTGTCTAAGGTTGTTTGTCGAATTAGAGCCGTCGGATGAGAGGGCACGTGGCAAGCGATCCCATAGTCCGAAGACTTAGTAATCCGGAGGAACCTGGCCAAGAACCTACCATATGTTAAAACCTCTAAAGTTGCAAACGTCGAAATGAATCTCGGTCATCGATAGGATGAGGACACTTGGCGCCAGATTAGTGAGTCCAGAGACTTATCTCTTCGGGGAACTCGCGACGTGAGGAGATGGAAAGCTATGAAGTCCGGAGCTGTGAAGTAACGAGATTCGTATATCTATGGATCCACGTGGACTCCTACTGACCTTGATATCAAAGGGCTAGGTAGTTATCGGTCCAAGATGACATGGCATGATGACGTCATTCGATGTGACATGGACCCACATTACGCGTGCCACGTTTCATCTAGATACAGACAATTCACTATCCCTTTATGGCTATTAGAGCATGACACGTGTCACCCCCTAATGAGGACACGTGTCACCCCTTGACCCTCGTCATGTGTCAGCTTCTAGTTCATGCCCGCTTAGCCAACATGGTTGGTGATGTGTCTGGGACTCCGAGAGTCTGGATAATTTAGAAGTTCAGAAGATTGAACGTAGTATGGCTGAGGAAGGTACAATGAGAATCGTCGAACGTTGAAAGTGTTGAAAAGTCAACAAGAAACATGTGTCTAATTTACTTTGCCCTTAAATAAATTGGACAATAAATATTAATCTATTATCTCATTTATAACTGAGTGATTTGGAGATGTAACATAATTATAAGTGTAGTTAAGTGAGTTAATCCCAGTTGTACTAGTTGTAACTGAACTTACACTAGTGAGAGTTTAGTGAATTAATTATTAATTAATTCAAAATTAGTGAACTCACATGCAACTGAAGATTCACCACGGTTAACTACATGCATGTTAGATCCAGTGGAGACCCAGTTGAGATAACAGGTGAAAGGGACAATTTGGCTATCATTTGTGATTTGAGTGAAGTGCAATCATGCAATCACACATGTAGTGGATATGCTCATGAGCATGTGCAAACTAGGTAATTGAATTCATTTGTGAGAATTCTAATTGCAGGGATTGTTCAAAGGAGGCAGGTTGTCTGGACACAGAAATTGGCACATGTATTTGCTGAATTTTTGTATGACAGTGTGAGACGATTGTATTGTACCGAGAGCTCTTGGATTAGACATTTGTATGAGATTGTTTCATGATCAATGATATACATAATATATGATAGTGGGATTTTTAGCTTTACACTTTCCTGGGAAAAACTTGTGTGTTATGTGTTCTTGATATTTCACTTTGTGATCGTGGTTTAAATTTCCACAAGAATATTAGTAGAAGCGATTTTGTATTTAACAGTGGCATATAATTGTTAGATCAGGAGAATCATAGGAAATACATTAATTGTATTGAAATTTCTACATGGTATCATAGCCACAGAGCCACGGAAGTGAGGTGCGAACATAATAGTATTTTCGCAGGTCCCATCTCTGGCTGCTCAAAGATTCTCACAGGCTGCTCAAAGGAGAGGTGCGAACCTCCCTCACCCCATTGTGCATTACAATGAAAACTTCCTTGTGATTTTCACAGGCTGTACACTGGTAGGGTGCGAACTTCCCTCAGGCTGTTGTCAGGTGGGGTGCGAACCTCCCAGGGAAAGAAGCATTGCAACAGTTGAGTTTGTGGTTGGATAAAATTCAAATTTGCAGAACAAATTTCTTGGTGCGACAGTTGATTGAAGATCGAAATGTCTTTCATTTGCTTAAGGTTGGAGTATTCACTCAAGTGTAGCTTGAACTACATTGCTTGGAAGGACAGGATGGAGGCAGTACTCGAAGACAATGGATTGATGGACTACATTGACAAAGATGTTCCTAAATCGGATGTGACAGATACTGCAAATATTGATGCATGGAAAAAGAAAGTGGCAAAGGCAAGGAGGATTCTGTTGGAGGGAGTACGAGACCACATTGTCTCAAGTATCCATGGGAAATCCACACCACATGCAATGTGGAAGGTTTTGAAAGATCTGTTCCAAAACAATAGCGACCATAGGAAATTGGTGCTCAAAGATAAACTCAGGAAGATCAAGATGGAGAAGGGTGACTCCATTCCAAAATATCTCATGAAGTTTGTCTAATGTCAGGATGAGCTTGGAAGTGTGGGAATAACAGTCGCTGGTGATGATTTGGTGACCTTGGCTCTCCTAGGACTTCCCAAGAGTTGGCACAGTTATCAAGACTCTGTCAATGGAAGGGAAAAATTGCCAGATTGGGAACGACTATGGTCGGATCTAGTGCAAGAAAAGTTCAGGAGGAACACTAGAGATGAATCTTCATCAAAGCGTGATGATGAAGAGGATTGTGCTTTGACTGCCAAGGAAAGGAAAGGGAAAGGGAAGAAGTTCCATTCAAAATCCGAGTCTAAAGTCAAGAAGTTGGATTTGTCCAAAGTGAAGTGTTTTCACTGTCACGAACATGGGCATGTCGCTACTAACTGTCCGAAGAAGAGGAAGAACAAGACGATTGCTAGAGATGCAACTGGTGAGGCTCTTGTCTCACAATTTGAACCTGACTTTTCTTTGATCACATGCATGGCTTCAAGTGCATCAGGATCAGTGTGGTATTTGGATAGTGGCGCTTCCTTCCACATGACGGGAGATAAAGAATCTTTCAGTGACTTGGAGGAGAAAGATCTCAGAATGCATATAGAGATGGGCAACGATGGAAAATACAGTGCAATTGGTATTGGTACCATTACCTTTCATAGGGAGTCAGGTAAACCATTTCAATTGAAAAATGTTATGCATGTTCCAGGTCTGAAGAAAAACCTAGTCTCAGTCGCAATGTTGGAGGACAAAGGCTATGACGTTACTTTCAACAATGGAAAAGTCTACCTGTGACATAAAACAACGGGTCAAGTCAAGAAGATAGGGATTCGAGTTAAGAATCTCTACATGCTAGAGGTAGATGGCTGCGGTTCCATGGTGGGCAAGGCAGAAAAAGTTGTGAGCCGGGATGAGGGTGAATTGTGGCACAGGCAATTGGGCCATCTTCATCATGGAGTCTTGAAGATCATGCAATAAATATCTACTGGACTTCCAAGGGGAACACTTTCTCAGTTAGATCAGTGCAAAGGGCGCACCCTGGGGAAGTATGCAAAGTCCACCTTTCATGAAAAGGAGAACCATGCTTCGGTGATCCTGGAGACAATTCACACAGACGTGTGTGGACCATTCTTGGTTGCTTCAACAACAAAACATAGGTATTATGTTATTTTTGTTGATGACTTTTCTTGTAAATGTTGGATATTCTTCATGCAGAAGAAGGATCAAACATTCTCAAAGTTCTGTGAGTTTAAAGAATTGGTGGAGAAAGAGTCGGGGAAGCAAGTGAAGGCTCTAAGGAGC
>ML777830.1:436503-459460 GCA_009831015.1 Picea engelmannii | reverse complement strand
AGAAGCACCAGTTGGTAACTTTGCTCCAGAGATAAACTACTCCTTGTCTGCCCTTTACCGTATTTGCACCAAGAGGTGACAGTGCATCCACATTATAGTTGAATTCTTCCCTCATTTGTGGTTTTGGAAGCACTTCATGGTTTATGTATGCAATGGAACATATATGTGTAACAGAGTATGAATAGCACAGAAAGAATGCCATTTGCTTAACAGAAGTCTTCAGGAGAGTAAACAATGTCTTCAAGAACCAGCAAGAAAATGTTATAAATCCGGAGCCCAACAGTGATGAAAGGAGGGTTGTGGAAACCCATCCAGATTTGGCCGAAACTGTAAGAAGCCTCATGGCAGAATTACATATTTATAAGGTTGACAATGAAAGGTTGATAAAGGAGCAGGAAAAGCAAACTGAAATTAATGCAGTCCTACTGCAAAGTCTATCAAATATACAAAGACAACTACAACATGGTCCAACTGCCAGTCATGTGGATAAGCACCATACTAAGAAAACTCCAAGTCCACATGAGATACAAAAGCATGGTCTGGAAAGTGGCCACACTAGGAGGAGCACCTCAAGGAATGCCCAACATGGAGTAAAGAGACACTCACCAGAATGTCTCTCTGAGGACACTGACAACACCAAGGAATCTTATAGTGGAAAATCTTGTTCCAATTCTCAAAAGAGAGGAAAGAAGAGGAAACACTGCAAGAGTCGTGACCCTGAAGAATTCAAGAAAGCCAAACCACCCACCTTCGATGGAGAGATTAAGAAGAGGGAAGAAGCAAAAGTTTGGCTACTCAGCTTGAAGAAGTACTTCAGATTTCATGACTACTCTTAGAACTTAAAGGCTCATATAACCATTTTTAAATTGATTGGGAAAGCTTCCATTTGGTGGGAGGAACTTAGGAATGTGAAAGGTATCCATGAGAAGGACTTGTCATGGAAACAATTTGAGAAATACTTCAAGAAGAAGTATCTATCAGAAAAGTACTTTAATGGAAAGACCAAGGAATTATGTGAACTTAAGCTGGGACAACTCACCATGGATGAGTATGTCAACAAATTTCTCGAGCTGATGAGGTATGTTCCCTACATAAATGATGAAAAGGTAAAGATGCAATGATTTATTAGTGTATTGCCTCAGTCCTACCGGGACATAATTGAGTTTGATGAGCCAAAGAATCTAGAATATACTCTTCGAAAAGAAAGGTATTGCTATGAGAAATTCAAGAGTAAGACATAACCCCACGAGGACTGGAAGAAGAAAAACAATTTGGGATTGAAGAAGAAGGTTTTTAAACCCTTGAGATTTAAGATCCAGGGGAAGAAATCTAGGATGAGTCTTCCTGCCAAAAGTGTGTATCAACAGAATTTTCCATCCCAGCGTGGAAATAAACCCTTCAGATCAGTTCCAAGTAAGACTGATAACACGAAGAGATAACCCTTGAAATGTTGCGTTTGTGGAGAGGAACATATGTTGAGGGATTGTCTGCATAGGAAACAGGACAATGGGAGGGTCTACAATGTCTAAGAGGCTACCATAGTCAATGATGTGGCTAGGATCCTGCCACAATTTTATGCAGCCTTTGATAATAGACAAGATGACCACCAAGCTTCAGTGGTGGAGATGGAAGGTATGATTGCCAACCATCCTGTTTCCATTTTAATTGACATTGGTTATAATTTGAGTTATGTTGCCCCTCAAACTGTCGAGAAATGTAAATTGCAACAAGTTAAACATGTCAAATCATGGCTGGTGCAACTAGCCACTGGAACCAAAAGAAAAGTAACAAAGGTCATACCAACATGCTAATTTGTTATAAGTGGGTTTCCCACCCAAGCGAACCTAAACATACTCCCTTTAGGATCTTATGACCTGTTGATTGGTTGGATGCCCACAAAACCAAGTTGGATTGTTACAGTAAAACTTTGGAGTGTAAAAATGAAGAAGGAAGAAGACTAAATCTACAAGGGATTCAAAAGCCTATCTCAATGAGACAAATATCAACCCTCCAAGTGAAGAAGTATTGCAGAAAGGGATGTCCTTTGTATGCAATACAAGTACTAAAATCTGTTGAGAATGACAAACCTAGCCTACAGAACCTTCCCATATTAACATAATATAAAGATTTTTTCCTAGAAGAGGTACCAGGTCTACCTCTAAGAGGCGATATTGATTTTTCAATAGAACTGGTACCAGGAGCGATGCCAATGTCTAGAAAACCCTATGGAATGAGTACACTAGAGCTAGCTGAGCTCAAACTGCAACTGAAGGAGATGTGGGACAAAGGCTACATTCGGCCTAGTGTGTCTCGATGGGGAGCACCAACCTTGTTTTTGAAAAAGAAAGATGGCACACTCAGACTATGCATATATTATACACAACTCAATAAGATGACCATCAAGAACAAGTATCCCTTGCTAAGGATCAATGGCGTGTTTGACCAACTAAGGGGTGCTACAATATTCTCCAAGATTGAATTGAGGTCTGGATACCGTCATGTTCGAATTAAAGATGAAGACATTCACAATACAACCTTTAGGACATGATATGGTCACTATGATTTTGTGGTGGTGCCATTTGGTACCAATGCACCAACAACTTTTATGTTGTTAATGAATAACATATTCAAAAAGTTCTTGGATAGGTTTGTGTTGGTTTTCATTGTTGATATTCTAATCTATTCCAAGAATAGGGAAGACCATGAAGAACATCTCAAGCTAGTACTCCATGTACTAAGAGAACATCAACTCTATGCTAATCTTAGTAAGTGTGATTTTTCAAGAAACAAGTCCACTACTTAGGCCATGTTATTTCTGAGGAAGGTGTGGCAGTTGATCTTGACAAGATTAAATCCATCATGGATTGGCCTACCCCAAAGGATGTATATGATATCAGATCCTTTATGGGCCTAGCAAGATACTATAGGAGGTTCATAAAGGGATTCTCCAAGATTGGTTGCCCAATCACCACCCTTCAGAAAAAGGGGTTTAAATTCATTTGGACATCAGAATGTGAAGAAATATTTCAAGAGCTGAAATACTTTCTAACCAATGTGCCTATATTGAAGATTGCATATCCGAACAAGGACTTCCTTGTGTGTACATATGCCTGCAAGGAAGGGCTCAAAGGATTTCTTATGCAAGAAGGACATGTGATTTGCTATGAATCCAAAAAATTAAATGAGCATGAAGTCAATTATGTGACCCACAATATAGAATTGGCTGCCATAGTACATGCTTTAAAAATGTGGAGGCATTACCTCTTAGGTATAAGATTTATACTTATGACAGACCATAGTGGATTGAGGTACTTGTTTGACCAACCAAAACTCAATGTGAGACAAGCTAGGTGGATGGCTCTCCTTAGTGAGTTTGATTTTGAAATCAAACATATCAAAGGAAAGGATAATAGGGTGGTTGATGCCCTCAGTAGAAGTATGAAAGTAGTTCACTTGGAAGTTGTAAGAGCCAGCGAATCATACATTAAAGAGAGGGTAAAAAATGCACAAGAAACATATGCATTTTTCAAGACCGTGACATCATACCTAAAGCAAGATCCCATAGGGATGAAGTACGAAGGATATCAGATGCTTAATGATGGCCTGTTGACTTACAAGGGCAGATTGTATATTCCAAATTGTGACGACTTGAAGAGGTTCATAATGGATGAACTACACAAGACCATATACTAGTCATCCTGGTTATCTGAAGATGATCACGACCACTAGGAAACTATTTTACTGGCCCAGACTAAAAAAGAACATAGTTGATTACTTAGCTAAGTGTTTAGAATGTCAACAAGTCAAAGCAAAGCACCGACACTGAACATGGTTGTTGTAGCCCCTACCAATTCCCGAATGGAAATGGGAAACCATCTCCATGGATTTCATCACAAGATTACCAAGATCAACCAAACATAATGATGCCATCATGGTATTTGTGGACAAATTGAGCAAGGATGCTCACTTCATACCCGTCAAGTCAACTTGCAAGGCAATAGATATTTCCAACATTTTCATGAAGGAGATATCAATATTGCATGGCATGCCTAAGGAAATTGTATCCGACAGATATACAAAGTTTACTTCAAACTTTTGAAAGTTTATGTTTGTTGGTTTTGAAACAAAATTGCTCTTTAGTACAACTTATCACCCTCGAACTGATGGGCAGACAGAGAGGGTAATCCAAGTGTTAGAAGAGATGTTGAGGATGCATGTAATGCATCAACCCAAGAAGTGGGAGGACTACATACCACTGGCATAATTTGCCTACAACAATGGCTATCAAGAGTCATTAAAAATGAGCCCCTTTGAAGCCCTTTATGGAAGACAATGCAACATTCCAATCAGCTGGAACAACCCAATAGACAGAGTTACAATCGGGCCAGATATGCTAAAGGAAATGGAAAAAAAGTAATTAAGAGCAGACAAAATATGAAGATATCCCAGGATAGACAGAAGAGTTATGCATACATGAAAATGACTCCTAGAGAGTTCAAAGTAGGGGACCATGTGTATCTCTGAGTTAGACCGAGGAGAAGCTCTTCGAGGATGGGATCTTGTGCCAAGCCGGAACCTTGGAATTGTGGACCCTTTGAAGTTTTGGATAGAGTGGGACCATTAATCTATCGGCTAGCACTTCCTCCCACAATGAAGGCACCTGATGTTTTTCATGTTTATTTATTAAAGAAGTATGTACATGATTCTAATCATATTATTAATTGGCCTGTGATTCATGTGGAATCTGAGGGAGAATTCCTGCTAGAACCTCAATGCATAATAGACAAGGAGCAAACCCCACTTAGGAACATAACAATTGCACAAGTCAAGGTGCAGTGGAAACACTTTGGCCCAGATGAGGCTACATGGGAAATGGAGGATGCCATGAGACATGCATATGCATTTTTGTTTACTTCTATACATACAGAGCACATCGACATATAGAACATCGAGGGTGATGTTCCTTTAAGAGGGAGGGGATTGTAATACCCATGTTTCCCCCAGTTTGTAAATATAACTATAACTGGCCAAGAGACTATGGAGGACTAAATATGTGTCAATGTTTAATTTGATGAACCTTTGTATAAAAGGGTCAATGTATGAATTTTATGTTATTAATAGAAATTTGATATGTGTTGCACAACTGCTGAAAGGGGGGAATTTTTCCAAGATAGACCATGGATTCTATGAGAGAGATGATGAAGGGAAAACAAGAATGGTTGAGATGACCCTCACCAGACCAGTACCTACTGGGTGTAATTTCTCAACATTCCTCTGACCCAGAGATGAATTACCAGTCAAGCTGGTAGTTGGAAGGCCATCCTCAAGAGTTAATGAGGAGAAGGGGCAGGGTACCCATTTGTAAGGCTTCCAGGCCTGACCACGAATTGGGATTCAAACCCATGCAACCTTACTGATGAAGGAAAGAAAGGAGATAATTCGGGCAGAGAGATAGACCTGTGAGATACCAAAGTAGAGAGAACAATATTGAGAGGAGAAGAGAAGCATGTTTTCGACTTTGGAATAGAGAGAAAAGTTAATGAGCAATATTTTCTCCACAATCCTCGAAAATAGTCGAAGGTTGAAGTCGCGAATTGATGAGGGTCGTCGATCTGGGGATCCAGTGTGGATCCCTCTCAACCATTAGATCAGGCTTAGGAAGGGAAGCACTAAGTTCTTTGACAAATTCCTACTTCGGGAGAATAAGAGTGGTTTAACGATGAAACTCCAGAATGCCGAAGTCGTGGAGTAAATCGGGACTGTTGAAAATGGAGGGACACGTGTCCATAGATAAAAAATTATTCGAAATTATGGGTATTTGACGGTATAGGGACGTGCGATTTTCCCCGGAGCTCTGTAAGCTGGAGTAAATCCTGGTTGTGGATGCTAGGTACACGTGGCGATAGATCCGACGTGGTCCGGAGGGAAAGCCAGGAGATACACGTCGAAATCCCGAATGTCGAACTTCCGAAGTGATATGTATCATCGATCTTCGGATCCTTCGGGATTCCTCTCAACCGTCAATATAAGAAGCCCACCCTCGATTACCCAACAAACCAGGAACACAACGTGGAGCGACACGTGGCCCTTACTTGTCCCCTGTCTAAGGTTGTCCATCAAATTAGAGACGTTGGATGAGAGGACACATGAAAAGAAATCCCATAGTCCAGAGACTTAGTACTCCAAAGGACCCTGGCCAAGAACCTACCAAATGTGAAAACTTCTGAAGTCGCAAATGCCGAAATGAATCTCGATCGTCGATAGGATGAGGACACTTGTCACCAAATTAGAGAGTCTGGAGAGTTAGCTCTTCAGGGAACTCGCGACGTGAGGATTTGGAAAGATCTGAACTCTAGAGCTGTAAAGTAACGAGATCTGTAGATCTATGGATCCATGTGGACTCCTACTGACCATGAGATCGAAGGGCTAGGCAGTTATCAGTCCAAGATGATGTGGCATGATGATGTCATTCGATGTGATGTGGACCCACATTACGCTTTCCATGTGTCATCCAGATACAGATGAATCACAGACCCTTTATGACTATTAGAGCATGACGCATGTCACCCCCTAATGAGGACACGTGTCACCCATTGACCGTCGCTGCATGTCATCTTCTGGTGCGTGTTCGCTTGGCCAACATGGCTGGTGACGTGTCCGGGACTTCGAGACTCTGGATAATTCAGGAGTTCGAAAGATTGAATGTAGTACGGTTAAGGAAGGTACAATGAGGATCTTCGATCGCCAAATATCAAAAGTACCACGACGATCATCGATCTCTGAAACGTCGAAAACGTAGAACGAAGACCGCCGACCGTCCACTCTGAAACGCTGAAACGTAGGATGTTCAACGCTAAATGTCAAACGCCGAATGGCTAAGGCCACGTGGAGAGATTTTGGGACTTCGAGGATTAGGAAAAATGAGTGTTCCACGTCGAGCGCCAAAGCCCCTTTTTAACCGTAGGATCTCGACGGAGGACGTGGACTGTTGATTCCCTCTGTTTTCGGTGATCTGGGAATTCAACAACACTATTGGAACTCTCGAAGTACGGGAGTTACGAAGTGCGGGAACCTTCACTAAGTAGACTCTTAGCTCCCTGTTTTCAGCTCAAGGTCACGAAGAGGTTCTTGCTAGCTGGTATAAGTGTAGTGGGAGAAGTAAACTTCAGGGAAACATAATAAGAGGATTTTTCTTAGTAAGGAACTAAAAATGAACCAAGAAAAAGCGAAATTTTGATGCCCCATCCCTAAAAAGGGTATTTAAGGGGTTGGGTGTGTTACACAGAAGTGTATGAATGACAAACTTATGTGTCGGCACTTTTATAACCGAGGAACTAATTCCGTTCCAGCTGGGCCTCCACCACTTCAATCCTCCACCAAAGGCAAGCTCATATAAGAGAGACAATGAGGTTCTCCATCAAATAGGGAAGATCTTGGGGGATGAAAAATGTTTTCAGAATTAAAAGGACAAAGGTATGCAGACTCAATATGAAGTCAATAATTTCTCCAGAGTAACTTTGCTCTCAAAGTTGAATTCTTCTCCTCTCTCCACACCTTGGATATGGCCCATTTATAGCCTTCAAATGGAACTGAAGGGTCGAGTCAAAATGTTTCCAGTATATGGAAGGTCAAGGATCATGGATCTTGTGATGTGACATGGAAACCCAACACCATTTTTTAATTTTGGGCACAAAACCCGATGTACGTGAGTTGTAATGGTGCAACTTGCGTATACGCATGTTGTATAGTTGTTAGGGCACTTATATGTGGAAAAATATGTTTTTTATCCCCGAGAATTGCAAAAAGGGACTTCAAGTCCGCATAAGGAAATGGAAAAGGCCTTCTGAGCAAGTTGCAAGGGGTGAGGAAAATCTTGCTATAACATATGCCCCCTAATGTGTGAGGTCAGAGGAGCATTTGCGATGGCCGAAATACATTATAATTCCCAGAATTGGAGTAATGGAGACCCAGCTGGATGAACTAGTTGCTCATAAGAATATTACAATCCATAATGACTTTCTACACATGGCTTCCAATTTGAATTACACTGTAGATCCATGTGGAAATATACCAAATAATTATTCATGGCCATGAATAGGCACTAAAAAGGTAGATACATGCCATAGGCTATCATAGTCACGAACAAAGCCCAATAAAAACTAGTTTCAAAATCAATCTGAAGATATTTGTTTACAATGGAGTACAATCTGATCTCCCATGATCACTGGAGTCATATAGGTATCGGTCCAATGAATGATAACAACAACTCAGGAGACTTTGTTTGATTACCTTAATGATCGGTTGACTTTGTTTGATTACCGATCATTAAGGTATATCGTTAACAAATGCAAGACAACCTACCGATAATGAAAGTAGGTATCAAGGCACCGAATACATTCTTACAAGTGTGAATAAAGGAGTTGAGGTCAAACACTTGAAGGATCCATCGATCAGGAGACATTGGTGTATTCCCAAATATCAATGGCGAGAGAACCTGCCACTGATGACTGGAAGCCTCTAGGTACTCATAGGACTCTAGGTCTTGTTTCCAGAATAAATGAGTTGAAGTCAATGGAAGGAGACTCGCTGAAAGGAGAGCATTAAGGCATCTCTCATCATTCAAGACGAGGGACAAAGCAAGAGATTGATGATTTGGAGGAACTCGAACGGAGAAAATTTTCACGAACCAATGACCCTGTGAATCTTTCACATGCACTAGATGCAAGCAGTGCACAAAAAAGACCCTCTAAATAGTAGCCAATAAAGAAAACTGTCGACAAAGGTTAGGAAACCACCAATAAGGCTAATGACATCCAAGACATTGCATGAATCCCAATGTCTGAATATATTTCTTTCCGTCGAACACAAGGGAAACCCCCTAGTCAGCGACTAATGAGGAGATGCTGACTAATGGGCTCAAGGTTACCTACCCATAAGGAAAGTAGGACCACGGTGCGTGGTAGGAAAACAACTTCATGTAACTCTAAGACACATTGAGGGTATGACTGCCATGAAAAGTCAAGAGTTCTGAGAAATAGCCTACATAGGCTTATAGACATCCTTTGAACAAGAGCATGAGACATATGGAGGACTCTGGAACCATATACTCAATGTTGAAACTTTATGATGCAGGAGGCACCAATCAAACTCTCCATAGGGACTGGAAGATTAACCAGTTGGAGTAAACTCTAAGTAACGAGCTCAGCTTCTTAAGGTCATGCTAAACCTAAACTTTGGATGACAAGTGGACTGAAATTTTTTTCTCTGTTTGAAGGCGACACGACTGTTGCCAACATGAGATAATATTCTTTTCTTGCCCATATTTTTTTTGTTTTTTCATAGACAAATGAATGCTATGATACATAGGAGGAAACAAGTGTCATGAGTAAGCAACTGGTTCCAACAGTGAAACATACCTATGCTCAATGCAAGGAGGTGCATGCAGGATATGGACATTCGAGGGAATGTTTCCTCGTAGGGTACAAGGTGTCAAGCTGAAAATGATATAAATAAGGCTCTGCATGGCTGATGATGCAAACTACTGAGATAATAGGCTTATAATGAAAAAGAGGGAACCAGAAATAGGCTCAATACTGCAAGCGAGAGGATGAGATACAATTACAACTTAACTCCAAAGAATGTCCTTTTTCATAGATTTAGTCTACTTGGTCTGAAAGAGGGTTAAACTTACACCAAATAGATGTCCTTTCAAATCCAATTTACGAGTGTGAAAGAGACAATTTCACTTGGAAATATTTTATCTTTTTGAGAGAGTCGGAAAAGAGATTAAATCAGACCTGTGGGAGTCCCATAGGTATAGGTCAACATGATTATGAGTAATAAATGAGGTTCAGATGCAAAGTCATATTAGCTATAAGGGACTCCCGGTCCTACGGAAAAATCTCTGCATGGGCACCGAATGGCACAGAGGTTCTAACAAGGGCGCCCATGTTTGGTAAATCTCTACCATTTACTAATGACACTTCTAGTACTAGACAGAAGGTTTTGTGTCGCTAATAAGTGGTTTAGTACCTAAGGCATATGGATCGTAGGCATAGGATGATGCAATAATGAAAAAATGGATGGACGACCTATCCTATATGCTGGTCAAGAGGATACCTGCCAAAGTCACGAACGAGTGGAAAAACACTAGAACTACAAGAATCCTTGGACAAAACCACCAAAACAACTCCTTCCACTACACTATTAGTCCATTTAGGTAAAAAACTATGCGAAACTATGCAAAGTGGGTAATTTTTTTTCTATAAATAGTAAAATATAACCAATTTACCATATCATTTGTATTTTTTACCCAAATAGTGCATTTTGGACCAAATTGCCCAGGATCTTCAACTGTCGATTACGGGAGATACGAGTGACGGAATTGACAGAATTTCTAGACCAAGTAAGTCTTCTTGCCCTTCTCTTCATTTCTATTGGTTTAAAATTTTAATTTAGGTTTCAATTTTTGAGTATTTTAAGGTGTAAAATAGAAACTAGGGTGTACGCATGCTGTAATTCATCGGGTCGCATATACGCATCCCTATACGCGATTGTTATCAAAACATACCGCGTATATGCATCCCTATACACGACTGTGTAAAATTGAACTCGTGGACAAGTCCGTGAGTTGAATTTTTTAAATAATATTGACTCAAAATTTGATTTTAAACTTGCAGGATGGTGCTAGAGTGGAGAGAAAGATAGCATGAAGATGTTGATGTTGTAGTAGAAAGAGATCCAAGGGCCCAAATGGAATTAAGAAGATGTGTTCTATATAAATTTTGAGCTCTCAAAGGAATGAGGGATCAAGTGATACTGCTCCAGATGCTGATGAACCACTGAGATCCAGACACAGAGGCCTTCAACCTCGATGGGTGACCATTGAGGATTGAAGTCAAGGACATATACTTTCTGACAGGATTATGACGTCGAGGTGAGGTGGTGAACCTCAAAGCCCGGGGAGCTAGGAGTGTCATGAATATAGAGGACTACATAGCAACTCACTGCGTTACAGGGACCGAGAAGGTAGGGAGCCAACTCTCGATCAGAGCAATCAACAACCTGAGTCTCAAGATCATTGTCCTAGTGTTGGAATGGATCACAAGGTTGGACTCGTTGCATCAGGAATCAAGGCCACTTATGTTCTACTCAATGGAGTGTTTTTGATCCACGGTCTACGACTGGTGTACCTCATTGCTGACCAACATGAAGAGAGAGATGATAGACTGCAAACAAGGTAGAAAGAGGAACTTTGGGTTTACGTCTATCTTATGTAGTTTTTTCTTCAATTAGGTTCCAGGCTTGGGCCCTAGAGTCAAGATTGTTCCACATGGACCTATCGATCCAACCATGGCACGGTGGACCATGTTGATGAGACGGTTGGGGGGTGGTAGGGTGCCAACACCCTATAACAACGAGTTTTTCTTCTGGTGGCGTCGACAAGTGATAGCTTTGGACGAATACCCATATGTATGGATCGACTTCAGAGGACATCCAGACATGCCATTACCACCAGGTTCCGCCTACGGAGACACAGGTATGAAAAAGTTTTTTAAATATTTCATTTTTTTTTGTATTTTTGTAAAGGAAAAAACAAAAATATTTTTGGATGATGTCAAGTACTAATTAAAACATGTATTGTTATGTAGATGTGGGTCTTCGATGACCAGATGGACTCCCACGACACCGACGGATGCGTAGAGGGATGAGCCAGCGAGAGGAGACACTGAGAGAGTGCTTGAAAACGTGTAGGGAAACCTATGTCATTTGATGCAAATAATTCCCATGGTTCAGGTAGAGGATTTGCTGGAGGCGATGCAACAATAGATGGTAGGTGTGCCCCGTGATTGGGTGCAACTTTTACAATGTCTCACAAACGTCGTACTATGTTACCATGACAGACATCTGGTGCCATAGACGTAGATGTCATGGCTGTTGTATCGATCGACTATATATGTATTTTGAGGGCGTGAGCCCCAATTGTGTAATATAACACCATATTTTTTGAAGAAATGAAATATAAAAACATGGGTCTTTAGATTTACTTATATTACAATGTGTACATTGGTGAGTGTGTTTTCTTTTACTTTAGTTATGTGAAAAATGTCAATCTAAAACATAGCTAGCATATGCATTGGATACATAATTAGAACTTCAAGGTATGTGATTATAAGTAATAAATTCAAAATGTCGTTCCAAAATTCGTACCCGTGGGAATCATCGGAGTAGAGTAGGGTCTTGCACACGGTAACTTCCGTTCAACTGACATACTACTAACTAGGAGTCCAGGTGAATTTCTAAAGAATGAATACCATGAATAATGACATCGGGTAAAATCTCTATAAAAACGCTACACTCGACCACAATATTCATTGATGGCCTTAGAAAAACGCCACATGAAGCCACCAGTTCACCCTCAGGTGAGTAAACGTCCCAAGTGGCGAAAACCAATTTTTGTGTATGACGACTGACATCGTCTACGAATCCTAAGTAAAATGAAGACTCCGTTGACGTCTGCCAACCAAGGGAAAACTTGATAAGAAAGCTGATGACGAAAGGGAAAAGATATATACACTAAGATACACTAGTATACAAAGAGTTACGCCCAAGATTGGGGCTCAAGCGTAACATATTTTCAACTAGAGCCCATTTTTGGGCTCAACCAACATATTACCTTCATAATCTTCTAATTTGTAGGCTCCTTTTTCTAAGACACATTGCATGATATAAGGACTATGCCACATGGTGTTGAACTTGCCTACCCCCAATGGTTGTTTGGCTTGGTCATACAAGAGGACCAAGTCACCCTCAACATACTGCCGAGGACAGACAAACTTATCATAATGGACCTTGACATGTCATTTATTCGCTTTGATAGCCATAGAGGCATCTCGACTCTGCTCTTCTAAGCTCTCTAGGTGTACGAGGCATTCTTTGAGATCAGAAGTGTCATTTAGGAGCTTAACCGCCAGTCTAAGAGAAGGGATTTTGCATTCAATAGGAAGAATTGGCTCCACACCGTGTACTCACTGAAAAGGGGAGAAACATATGGAAGTATTAACCGAGGTTTGGTATGCCCAAATCGTAGGGTAAAGCATGAGATTCCAGTCATATTTTCTCTCGCTAACAATTATCTGCAAAATGGTCTTGAGAAACTTGTTCACAACTTCTACTTGTCCATTTGTCTGGGGATAGTAAGGGGAAGAATGACCATGTTTAAACCCCAGTTTCAATGCTAACTCTTTCATCATTTCATTCTAAAAGTGACTGCCATGATCAGTGATAATCTCACTTGGGATTATGAACTGAGCTATAATTTGATTGAACACGAAAAATGCAGTAGTCTTACCATCATATTTAATTGTAGGCATGGCCTCAACCCACTTAGTAAAGTAGTCTACGACCACGATAATATGTTAATGCCCCCCAACTGAAGTTGGGTTACAATCCACAAAATCCACCCACCACTTGGTGAAGGGACCGACGGTTATGAGTGGGTGAAGAGGGGCTAGATGCGAGCGCATATTTTGAGCGAACACCTGGAAAGGGTGACACTTCTTGACTGCTTCGATACAATCTTTAAAAATAGATGACCAAAAATAACCAGCTCACAAAATATTTTGGGTTATTGCAAGCCCAAATAGATGACCACCACAAGCCCCACTATGACAATCATTAATAACAGACTCACCCTCCTCATGAGTCAAGAAACAACGCAAGATATTATCTATCCCTCGACGATACAAACTGTCACCGACGATAAGTTAGTTCTTAACTTGATATCGTATGCGTCGTCAATCTTCTCTAGAAAGATGCCGAGGGAACTTCAAGGTTTGAAGATAGATCAAAATGTCTCCATACTAGGGGTTCGAAGACGAGACAAGGAAAATGTGTTCATTCGCAAATGAATCGACATGAATAACATCCTCATCTAACTGAGGGAAGTCTGATATTAACTCAGCAAAAACTAGCGATTTCTTGGATTTTGCCGAAGCAAAATCGAGATCAAACTCTTGCAAGATGACAATCCATTTATTATATTCCCCCCCTATGATACGCCTAGTAAGGACGTATTGAAATGGATTGACGTCAACAACTATGATAGTGTTGCAAAGAAACATATAGTGTCGTAATCTTTGAATCACATGTATGACAACCAAAGCTAGCTTCTCAACATGAGAATACTTGAGTTCAGGGCTGACCAAGTTTCAACTAAGATAGTAAATGACGTGCTCACGGAGCTCATCATCCTCCTGAACTAAAACCATACCAATCGTTCCTTTAGATGTGGCGATATAAAGCAAGTAATCTCTATTGTAGTTTGGAGGCTTCAACAGAGGCGTCGATACCAAGGCTTTCTTCAGAGCATCGAAGGATTCCTAGGCTCACTCTTCCCATATAAACATAGTGTCCTTCTTCAAAATACACATGAAACCCTTAGTAATATTGGCATAGTTTACTATAAATTGACGCAATAAGTTAGTTTTCCCCTGTAAACCTTGAAGCTGACGAATATTGCATTGGGGAGGCAAACAAAGTATTGCCTCAACTTTTAAAGGATCCACCATGATCCCAGTCTCAGAGACTAAGAATCCTAAAAGATGACTCGGCCTAACGCAAAAGATGCACTTATGAGGGTTCAAACGTATGTGATAATACTGACTTCTCTCAAAAACTAGCTGAAGATGGGTAGAGTGATCCACTCTCTTGCGAGAGTGAGCATCGAGATCATCGAGATAAGCTTCGACTATATGCTTGAGATCATGAAAGGTGAAGGTCATGGCTCGTTGGAAGGTTTCTCCAGTGTTTTTAATGCCGAAAGGCATTTTTCAGTATGCAAAAGTAACCCAAAGACAAATAAATGTCGTCTTATGTTGATCCTTGGGTTTAATCTGAATTTGGTTGTATCCTGAAAATCCTCCATAAAATGAAAACCTCACTTCCTGCACACTCATCGAGAATCTAATCAATGAATGGTGTCAGGAAGTTGTCTTTAGGACAAGCCTAATTCAGGTCTCAAAAATCCATGCACACATGGATGGTTCCTTGCTTCTTATTCACAAGAACGTGGTTGGATACCCATTCAGTCAAGGGAACCGAGTAGATAAATCCTACATTAAGCAATTTCTCCACCTCTACCTTAATAGCAGGGGCCTTCCTAGGATTAACAAATCTAAGGCTTTGTCGAACAGGTTTAGAATCTAGGTAGGTTTTAATCTCATGTTCGACAATATGAGGGTCGATTCCTGGAATCTCTTCATATGACCAAGTGAATACATCGTGGAATTATTTGAAGAGTTCGGTGTAGATCTGAATTTCTTCGGGCAAACAATCCACATTGATATATACATTTTCAATTTTACCAAGAATACGAGAGTTGTCGATTTTGAAGGTAGGAGAAATACTCGCCATGCTTCCTTCGACATAAATGTCATGCGTATCAAGTGGAACTATGACATGAATGACTATCTCACTGAAGGTAGATATAAAATCATCTTGTTCGATTTGAGCAAGCTCTGGGAGGAAGTAAGAATGATGATGCATATCATCCCATGGCCTATCAGAACCATGCATGGCATCTATGATTGCTTCATTCGAAGGTAACATATCATCGAGGCAATCATGTGAGCAAGACGATGAAGTGGACCATATGGGATGGAGAACATGATCCTCCTGATTCGTATGGGAGGGTACAGGGTCGGGAGCAGAGTCGAGAACAACCTGATACACTATCTTTGTTGTCGATAGTGGCATTGCCATTCCAATATGTGACTGACCTTCACAAGATGAGGTCGGGGAAGTTAGGGTACAAGGATCATTAAAATACGAAGTGCAAGAAGGAACAGACCTCAGTGTCACAACAAACCTACTGGACATGGCATAGATATGATGAATTGGTGCCACAAAATCAAAGATACCCATAAGGGAGGAATACATTTGTGACGTCTGTGAGGTCCAACTTGATAACCTTGGAGCCACAAGGGTCTAGAGATCCTAACGTAGGTAACAAACCATTCCTCTGTGAAAGACACATCTGGAGTACCTCCAAAGCCGACATCGCGCAAGGGGTTTGACCCAGATCGTCAACAATAGAGTAATTTGGGCAGCTCTAGCATTAGGGTTGTGGGTAGAGCATTTGAGTACTCCTTTTGGAATACAAGGCAAAGGCTCCGGCTTTTCGATCTATAAAGGCGTCTTAAGAGGAGGGGGAGGCTCTAGACTTGGAAAAGTCTATGAAGAACTGTAATCGCAATACCGAGTGGCTACATTAATCTAAGACTTGACCATATTGATGCATAGACGGTCATTGTCCAATGCCGGTGGGTTTTGACTCCCACTCACCGCATTTTCGGGATTAGAGGAGCTCAAGGCCATGTGTTGATTATGCAGAAAAGGATTAGTTAACATAGCGGGTGGTAAAGATAAAATCCTCACAACTTCCTCGAGTTTAGGGCACAAGTGGGTATGGTGATCATCAACACAAAGCTTACAAGGGAATTTCACCTTCCGCTTCTCTTTCTTTCCCTAACCAACATTAAACTTCAATCTATCATTGTTACCATTGTCCTTGGGTTTATTATCATTATTCTTCCCACCCTTACTATTTTTACCATGCCTTTCCTTTTATTCCCTCCTGGTTGTTGGTTACCATTCGGGTTGGTCGACGATTGTACAGAATGCACATCCATCGACTGAGTGGGAGTGGAGGACACAAACAAAGCTTGTCCTTCTAAAAAATGGTTTAGAGAAAAATATTTCAACTGTCTTGTCACCAAGCCTATAGATTTAACATTCATTGAGCCTATAATTCCATCAACATGAGGCCCGGGCTTTCGTCCAGGGTCGTAATTTGACCTCGGTGCGTCAGGAATAATTTCGTATAACATCCCAGACTGAGCATATATGAGATCTAACTGCTGCACTTTGAAAATCACTTCTTCTTCAGATGTTACCCCGAATGTAGAGACATGCTTCAATATATAAGGAAGTAAATACTTAAGAAACCATTCCAACAGGAACTCTGGAGGAATGTAGGCTTTGATCAACCTCTTCCGTCTACGCCACTCTTGGATGTGATCCGAGATATGGGTGGCTTTGTCCTGGCGGAGGGATGACATAAGTTCTATGCTGACATCATAATGAACTGACAATTGGAAGTGGTTGAAGAAAACTAAAACCATCTGATTAAAATTCCTGTAAGTCCCCCGAGGTAGCTCTATGTACCATTTTGTCGCAACCCCTATGAGGGTGCGTTGAAACAATCTTAAACAAATAGAATCGTCGTTAAGGGAATTGGAGGAGCACCAAAGATGAAAAGTAGTGACGTGATCACCAGGATCCTCACAAGTCTTTCCCTCGAATTTTGGAATATCCAAAGGAAGCTTGGTAGGGACGGGAGCCCATGTCAGGTCATGACGCACTAGGTAATTCATTAATATTGATAATTCTGGAAAATTGAGCATGGCTAGAAAAGGGAGACGGGGTTGCGACATCTCGCCTCAAGTTCCCAGGAATGATTGATGTTGGGGAATCACAGCCCTTCCAGGGTTCTGGTATGCACCATGGCCCTATCTGAGATTGTAAAACCCCCCTCCAATTTGATTCATATGGGGTTGGTTGGGCATCATTCCAGTAGGAATGTTATGATGAGGGTTGTAAATATTGCCCCTTGATGGAGTAGCTCCAGGTTGGGGGTTTCCCAAAGTATGAAATTGACCTCCTCCAGGTGAAAATCTGCAGGATAGAGGTGGATTCATCATGCCAAACATGTTGGTCAGAATCGGTGTGGAGGAGGTATATGTAAAGGACGAAACATAAGAAGAAGCTTGTCTACCTGGTTGATTACTCCATCAAGGAGTATTGAGACCAAGATTAGATCCAAAGAAGAAAGGAGGTTGACCCCCGACCGATGGATTCGTTTGGAGAATTTTCATTCCAACAAGTGAGAGAGGAATATACAGAGGGGCCATGCCCCCAGGTCCAATACTAGGATTTGAATTAGATCCTGGAATGGACGATGAAAATCGCGATGTGAAATTTGGCATACCATAAGAGAAAGGGATAGAGGTTGTAGGTATGGACCGAGAATTATATCCCGGTGAATGAAAAAGAGACCCAAAAGGGTTCGCGACTATGGGTTGAGTAGCAACCACAGGTCGGATCAGAGTGATGACGAGAACCTTCGACGCTACAACCATGGTGGTTGAAGGCGTTGAAGGAGTATCATTAACTATAGTAGTTGTGGAAGTCAAAGGACTCCCAATATATTTGTGACTTGACTCAATATTCATACTTGTATGATCACATGTCTGGTAGGTGGAGGTGTGTCTACCATGTTTGATAACTTTACGCCTTTTAGAAGGTAAAAACTCAAGATGTGGTGGTAACTTCAATAAACGACGAGACCTGTGAGGAAGCTATTCTGGCTCCATGATGACTCAATACTTGAGATATAAAAAACAAATCCTAGGGCCAACTAACAATCAAAGAGCACGCCAAAAATAAATAAAAAGGACAATATGCACACAAACATGATAAAGTGGTTGAAAGGGGCCTCCCTACCTAAAGTAGGTATGCATCGCCCAAGAGGGGCCTGAGACTCGCTTCAAAAGATCAGAGGTATCAGAAGCAATTATAAGGGCCCTCGTGGGCTTAACAACGCAGTCGGTCAGATCCCCCTGGAGAGGTAAACCTCCATAAAGGTTGTGTGTTGTCTGACCCTTAGCTAACTTAGGGTACCTGCAAAATAAACCCTTCAAGTAACCTATGTGGCTACCTATGTCAAGGAACTAAGCCACCACGATATAACCAATGCGCAGGCAAAAAATCGTAAGTCAGGTCCATCGTATGGGCAGGGTAACAAATCCCAAAATCTCTAAATCACCGCCTCTCACAGAGGTAAAGGTATTGGCAAGATCCCCATATACGAATAGATCCCCAGAAATATCTTTGAAGCTAAGAAGGTATTGGAGGGATATCTCCTCAACCAACTTTGCGTGAGCTCGTTCTTAACTCCGGTGTGAGTGGAGCTTCCTGACGTCACCAATTATACAATGGATTTCACCACTACCTTAGTCAGACACATACGTTGAGTTTAATATCCTTGGGGAAGTTTACTCACAAAATCCTATTCCAAGGCTCTAAATCTTAAGCTAGTTTGTGCACCCTGAAAAATAAAATCGTTTCTAATCAATTTTAAATTTATCAATGTTATTTTTAGTGGATTTGTTTACTCAAAATATGTGGTCGTGAAACTCATGATGTTATGAATCAACAAGTAAAAGAAATGAATATGAATATAATGCAAAGTCCTAACTTCAATTCTCAACAAATGATAAGATTTTCAAAATGCAATTTTCAACTCAACTCTGCAATTTCAAATAATATGCAATCTTTCTATACATGTATAAAGATCAATCATAAGAACCCAAAAGATCAAATGCCATAATGCAAAATGTTTTTTTTTTTTTTTGTATTTTCAATATAAAAGAAATGAAAATGAAAGGACTAAACAACAACTTGATATATAAACCCCACTATAAGCAAAAGAGACAAATCAAGCAGGATATCAAGAAGCAAACACCGAGCCCACTATGCAAGGACAACCAATAAAAAAAAATCATGAGAGAGAAAAACCACCCGAAAATTCAACCAAAGAAAGGTTCTCTATCAATCTACATGTACTTAACAGTCATGACAGAGACCCAAGAATACTCAACAACCATCAAAACTTACCCAACAAACACCAAACTTAGCAATCAAGCAAACAAGGAAGATGTACATGACTGTTCAGGAGAAAATTGTGTATATATTATTCCTATAGAACGACAACTCGCGTATGTAGGCGTCTATCAAGGAAAAACACTTGTATATGTATTGAAACAATTCCAGGTTAAGGATAAGGCCAAGAAACTCATACTCAAAATGAAAATAGGTTGTCAAGCAATTATACGACAAGAAACTAGAGATAACTGAGAGCAATCAAAGGAGAAAAACAATCCAAACCCCGAAAAGAAGATTCAATCCCCAGTATGGTCGTCAATTCTGTTATGAGGAAAATCACTTTATGGCATGGGGTAAACCACAACAAACAAAAATGACTGTAGAAATCAACTCTAAGCTCAAGTATTCTATATAAACAAACATGCTAACAAGACAAGATAAAGAGCCTATCTCGTCCAGACGTTCGATGAAGTCCACTGTTGTGCACTTGACTCAAAGATATACACATGCAACTTGTCCTCAACAACCAAGATACACAAGCATATGGTGATAATATGTAAAGTTAGCACATATAATATCATAATCCATCAATATTCATAACAAATACGCCCATGGAATAATAATTCAAATATTTGCAAGACATTAATTGGACGAGAAAAAAGTATTTCTATTAAATTGTAATCGACAGAAGTGTATGAATGACAAACTTCTGTGTCGGCACGTTCGGAACCGAGAAACTAAGTCCCTTCCAGCTGGGCCTCCACCACTTCAATCCTCCACCAAAAACAAGATCATATAAGAGAGACGATGAGGTTCTCCATCAAATAGGGAAGAGCTTGGGGGTTGAACAATGCGTTGAGACTTAAAAGGACAAAGGGATGCAGAATCAATATGAAGTGAATAAATTCTCCAGAGTAACTTTGCTATCAAAGTTGAATTCTTCTCCTCTCTCCACATCTTGGATATGGCCCATTTATAGCCTTCAAATGGAACTGAAGGGCTGATTCAGAATGTTTCCAATATATGGAAGGTCAAGGATCATGGTTCTCGTGACATGACATGGAAACTCGACACCATTTTTTTAATTTTGGGCACAAAACTCGATGTCTGTAGGCTGTAATGGTGCAACCTGCGTATACACATGTTGTATAGTTGTTAGGGCTCGTATATGTGGAAAAATATTCTTTTTATCTCTGGGAATTGCAAAAAGGGACTTCAAGTCTTCATAGGGAAATGGAAAAGGCCTTCTGAGCAAGTTGCATGGGGTGAGGCAAATATTGCTATAACACCTTTCATCAGTGATTAAGTATTTAGTTGAGATCCACCCTTGATACCAAATATTTGTACTAGCATCATCGCTAACTATATTAACAGTACATCAACTAATATCCTGGAGCTATGATACAAGATCTTCCGAAAAAAATATGCGATCTCCATAGCTCAAAGCAACATCCTTCTTGATCCTTACGTTAACACCTATATTGACTTTCGAAGCCAGAAAATTCCCTATGATGGGAAATGTGAGAGAGAGGGCTCGTCATTAATTGTATACATTGGTGGTACTTTTTTGTCTGTGCATATTCAATCCAAAACAAATTCTAGATAAATATATTTGTCTATCAAAATGTGCCTCCAAAGGATATCTCTGGTCAAGAAAACCCATAAATATTTACCAACAAAAGCCTTACCAAACAACCAAATATATTTTAGACCCCAATCCCCAAATCACTTGGGATTTGAAAGGATTTTTCAATTTTCTAGGTGAGACCCCATATATTATGCAGTTCCTTTCCATAGAAAGTTAAAACAAAATTTCCAAATGATATTTAGTATTCCTTTCAAAATGAGTGCCAATAAGAGCCAATACATTGTTATAGCTTCAAGCACATATTTGATCAAGATCAATTTGCCTCCTCGTGACATCCAATGGTTATACCAAAAATTGGATTTTCTTTATATTTTGGAGATCCATTTCCAATACATGACACTTTAATTATTGATTTTAAGAACAAATCCAAGGTATTTCAACCATTCCTCCAAAGAAAATGAAGGGAAGTAGAAAATCCCAGAGATAATATGCAAGATATCTTCCTCCATTTCTGGAAAATATATGGCTGATTTAGTTTCATTTGTAGCCATCCTTTTTGCATCACATAAAATATCTATAATGTCCTTAAATATCCTACCTTCAAACTCCATACAGAAACAAACAATTAACACATCATCCACAAATAGCAGATGTGTAAGACGCTCATTCCTACCCAACCTGACTCCTTGAACATTGTTGACTCTTTTATCCTTCGGTATTTCCCTACTTATCCCATCAACAACCAAAAGAAAGAGGTAAGGGGAAAGTGGGAAGCCTTGTCTCAACCCCCAAGTAGCTTTGAAAAATGTTGAACCCAATCCATTAATTAGAACAACAAATGAAACAATAGTCACGCAACACACGATCAATTTCACCAATGAAAGATCAAACCCGATATGAAGAATCAATAATCTAAGGTAAAGCCATGAAACATGATCATAGGCCTTAGAAAGATCAATTTTTAGGATTGAAATAGGACGCTTTTGAATTTTAATTGTATGCATACCTTCCTACGTTGAATCAATTGCTTCATGGATAAGTCGACCCTTAAGAAAGACAAATTGTTCTAAAGTGATGGAATTGGATAAAATGGGTTTAATCTGAAACACGATAATCTTTGCAATAATTTTATGTAGACAATTTCACAAAGCAATGGGATGAAAGTCATAAAAGGAATTGGGATAGTCCTGTTTAGGAATTGCTGCTAGATTTTTTGCAATTGTACTACTCGACAATTTGCTTATATATCACACTTCTTCCACTACCCAAAGTAGATCATCCCCGAGAAGATCAAAGAAGTATTAAAAAATTTCAACAACCCAACCATCTGGCACTTGACTCTTATCCCTTTTGAAGGATGAAATGCTAACAAGTAATTCAAATTTAGTGACCTCGTTCAACAGAGCACAATTATCCTCTTCCTCAACCAGTTTTAGAAAAGAAGATATTAGTTTGAGTATTTGCCCCATTTTCCCTTTCTCTAGTTCCTTGAAAAGTGTTTTAAAGTGATTCACACCCAAAGCTTCCAGGTCTAAAAAAACTTTGACCTTGTTACCACTTGATTCATTTAGCTCTGGGATGGTGTTGTAACTTTTTCGATAATTGGCATATTTTTGGAGAAATTTTGTATTTTGATCCCCAACA
>ML777830.1:402207-433878 GCA_009831015.1 Picea engelmannii | reverse complement strand
CTAAGATCCTTTTGTCTTTTGATCTAGCCGAGTGTTGTTATTTTATTCAGCTGCAGTTGCTTATTTGTATTCCGGCTAAGATCCTTTGTCTGTTGATCTAGTCGAGTATTGTAAGTTTATTCAACCGCATTCAACCATTTTGTAATCCACAGAGATATCATAATACAAACTTTGCAGTCCTTTGTTGCATTTATTACTTGTATGATCATTTATATGATGTAAACCTTTGATCCTACAGACACATTAGCAGCGTTTCCTAGACTAGCCAAGTCAGGAACATTACATGAACCTTTCCTACCCATGAATAGTAAATACTAAATGTTTGAAGAAGAGCATGGTGCATAAGAAATATGTCTAGTTGATTTGATACTCCATCTGCACCAACTAGATTATTGCTCCAAGTCAGACATAATTGGATGGGTTCCACATCCACCCATCCCTTTGCTTCCAATTTATCATTAAGAAAACATGCCAAACTTTCATCTTGAGAAAATGACCCCTAAATTTTATACCTGCTCAATGTGATATTTAAATGCCCTCCGATGATAATAATGTAAGAACCAAGACATTTAAGAGAAAACAACTCATTCCAAAAAGCCTCCTTACCCTCATAAGGCCCATGCAAGTTAAGGACCATGAACGATCGATCCAATTCCTTGATATAGAGTTTTGTAAAGAGACTTGACACATTGGAAAAACAATTAATAAGGGTGCATCTTGAAGAAAACCCCATGATCATCCACCCATAGATTCCATCCGAATCTAATCCATGAAAAACCCATCTTGGAAAAAATTTCACCAAATCACCAATAATTGTTCCACTAGGACCCATGGATTCTTGAATGAGTATAATGTTTGGCCAATCCAAATCAACAAAACACTTCAGGGAAAGTTTTGTATCCCTCTCCCCCATGCCTCTCATATTTAAAAACATGAACTTCATTTAGAACCCAAAATTGGGGTTGTGCCTACTCTAAGGACCCCTAAAATTGTTATTTGTCTACCCTGTGAGATTTCATGGTGGGTGCGTTCTTGCACATGTTCTGAAGATGACTTATGCCCCACTTTATTAGGATTAGGAATTTTTAGATCATCAAAACCCAACCCCCCCAAGAGGACATGTCTCTATGAGGAATTTCACGACCTCAAAAGGTATGGGTCCCTTCCATAAGAGGTAGAGGTGGAAAACATGAGGGAGGGGCTTACGTGGACTCAAGAATTGTGAGGATAGAGATTCAGAATCCTTTGAAAGAATGATAATAAATGGGCCACCTTTCCCCTTCATGGAATGGAAATGCACTAAAACATCTCCCATAGAGGGATCAGGGAAAACAATTTCCACCCCGAGAGGTACACAATTCAATTGTTGGTCAAAAATCAAGACAGAAGAGGTTTTTTGTAGGAAAAGACTTACTCAAACCCTGACATGGATTGGAGATCATTGTCGATAGAACTTCATGCTTACTCCACTAAGTAGTAAAAATGTCCAAATCATCCCCAAAATTTTCCTAGAGGAGTTAATTCTCCATTCCATGTGGATCACCAACATCCAAAGGGAATTTTAATATCACCAAACAAGACATTATATCGAAGCTCCTTATTGTTAGAGAGAGTTCCCTAATTTTTTGTTGTGTCACACACCACCAAATGAGACATATGATAAGTGTGTGCATCCAACATCCTCGAATACATATTAAGACCAGAGTCTAAACCTCCATGATGCCACCTATCAGATCCCACAAACTTCTTTGGAAATGGAATCTTGCAGCCTGTCATTACATGCCCAACCTTGTGACAGCGGGAGCACCTAAAAGGAATATTTATGTAATCTAATAACTGAGTGTAAGACCGATCAACAACCACCAATTCCATAGACTCAAAAATCCCTTGTCGAGGGTCCAGATCAACCAAAATTTGCACTACATAACAAATACTATTGGTCTTGTAAGTGTCATTAGAGGCTATAAACTTCCTCGGGACCTCTCTAATGGCCTTCAACCCCTTATCAAACCGAAACTCTAAGGACATATTTGGTAGTTTAATCCATGTTGGAGCACTAGTAAGAAGCTCTTCCTGAGCGTCAAACAATGGCTGTCAGGAATTAGCACTAAGAAAATGTAGATCCCATTACCATTGACTCCCCAATATTTTCCAAACATTATCTTTGGTGCGAAAGAGAAACTCAATCCATCTTCTTGATAGAAGATGGACAATCAAGACATAATCTAAAACAAGAAACTGATGTGACTACATCCACGCATTGAGTGATTCCATTGACACCTTCTTGCCACATAACTTCCCTACAAGTGCACAATCATCCATATCTACTATCTAGATAACTTGAATATCCTTCCATACTACCAAAAAAATCCCTCTGCCACGTGACTTAACAACCCTCCTATCCTTTCGACCAACACTTCTCTTCCTAGAAAACAAGACACCACCCTATAATTCCTCAAGGTTCAAATTTTCACCAATAAACCCATAATAATGAAAACTAACAGGATCAAGACCAGTTTGTGTCTCCATAGAGTGAATTGGAGGAAAAAGATTGTGTACATACAGAGAACCTTTGACCATCCCACTCAATCCATAAACTTCTCCAATGACTACATCCCCAAGACATTCACTTTCCCATTCGACACCTTTAAAAAAATCCTCTAAAATATCAACAATATCATGTGATCTGACAGTGCTAGAACTTCTACTCTCAAGGATCCTTGTAGACGGTATTATTCCCTCAATAGAGATGACATCCTATGAACATGACACCAAGGAAGGATCCACTCGAGGATTCACAAATATCATGTCCTCGGATAAGGTGTCTTCCAAATAGTCCATGAGTTGCAAGTTGGCATCCATAATACGAAGGCTTACTTCATCCCCCCACATGTAACCAGTGCCCTGCCACAACTCCTGCGAAAACCCTTGGTCCTAAGACGAAAAACCTTAGCCCCATCCAGAAAGAATCATATTATTAGTGATATGATACATGCCAATCAAATTAAGCCCATGTGATCTGATCCCATGGAAGTTTGAGAGTCAAAGAACATGGATTTAGAATAGCTTTCAAGTGTGGGTCAATTAGTTATTATATATTATATATAGGTTCTTATTGTATATATATAATATAATTTGTTATTAGATATTATTTTTCTCTTAGAATAATTAAAGATCTAAAATGTTTATCGTATTTCAAGGTTACTCCATTGTGATTTTAGTTAGTGTGAGTTTTATTTTTGTAGAGATTGGAAGTAGTGATAATTAAAATAATTCATATTTAATATTTCAATAATATTTATCATATCTTAAGATGATCTTATCAAGATCACAATCAAGGTGAGGATTAAATGTAGTTTAAATGTAGTTAAATATTACCAAATAAAAATATGACACATAATCATCTTTGACTTTTATAGATCCAATTCAACGATTATAGTTGGCTCAATTTCTTGAAATTATATTGGTTTTTGAATTCCAACTCATTAATGAGTTTTTTTTCTTATGAGGCCCATTTTAGACCCAAAATTTACTCTAATGAAATTATTTTCCTATGCTTTGTTTTCATGCATTTTTTTCTACATATTAGGTATTGGTTGTTTTACTAACAAAGTGATAAGCAATATTCTTTAATTTCCTAATTATTGCCTAATCATTTTCTATTTGTTTCTCATACTTTCTTTTTCCATTGTTTATGCTACACCATGTTTTCCTACATGTTTGCATGTGCACATATATGACACATACATATTTCAATCTTACACCACCATATGGGTGAGAGGGTCATCATGTTGACTAATAAGCATGGATCAATCACATATCCCCTCCCTATGTGTAGCCATATGACCTTCTACCTATGTCATATAAGAAAATTTTGCAATCATATCACTTCCCTTTCATGTTGTGCTTATCTTCTTAGTATATATTGTAGATGTTTTGTACTATCGTTATTGTCAACTTCTTTTTTCTGTGATAATCATGTTTTATTTTATTGCATACTAATAAGGCTTGCATAACACTTCATGTCACTTCATGTCAAGTTGTAGACTCTCCACTTATACTAAATCACTAGTATTGCAAGGGAGGGATTTTAGTATATGCAACTTTCACTTTGCATTGTTCATACACATATCCTCACATATCCCTACACAAAATTTTGTTGTGTACTATCATTGAATGAAACCTTCTAGTATAGTTTTTTGCATCATGCATTAACTATACCAATGCCCACATTAGGACAACCACGAGTATTTCTATACATTTATAGGGTGAATTCACATGTGTTAAATAATTTCTATTTCAATGTCCCTTTTATGATCTGAATAGATAACTAGGGGTTCTTTAAAATTACATCTCCGTGTTGGTTTGCGGTTTCGTACGTCTCGGTTCTACAGAAGCCTGGGCTTTAGCCGTATAGGTGCGACGGCATAAGGGCTAGGCCGCCATATACCCACCGAGGTTCTGCGAGTCTTGGCTTTATGGAGTTTAGGTATAAGGCCGCAGGTGCGAAGGCCTAAGGGTCGAGACTCGAGAAGCCCTCTTCCTGATCAGTTTTTTCCCACGAATGGTTTATCGAGCAGCAGATCACGTGCCCGTCACATGCTGGATCTACAAAAGGGGGGTTGGTTTACCATCTGTTTCCTCACCACGTACCATGGAGGATACAGAGTATGAAGCCTCGGATTATGATCCAATTCCTCACGCATGCAAAGCACTTTGCACTGACTTCGAGTTCCTTGGGAGAAAGAGCCCATGAGGCTCTCACGATTTTCTTTTGTCATCCGCTCCATAAAGGGGAAGGATGCGATCTTCCCTTTGTACAATTGATCTTCTTCGAGCGTTCCCTTACAAGGGGAGAAGGAAGGGAATGGCATTACTTCTTTCTTTCTTTCTGATATGCAACATTCTTCTTTTGTGAGCCCTTCTAGAGGGAATATGGAGTCCCATTCATATGGTAAATCTAATTGTGCAACTGAATCCTCTTCTCAAACACGGGTTTCTTCCAAGTGTTTTAGGGAAAGGAAGGGGAGTTTTTCAATGGTGGTGGGTAAGGACATTTATGTAGCGAAGGTGGCGAATTTTGTCGAGAAAACCCTTATCAGGTGGTTTTGTGGTAAGGAGGTCGAGGTTGTTGCCTTGCGTCGCTAGATAGAGATAAAATGGAAACCCTTCCTTGGGTACTCCCCTTAGACTCACACTCTAGTGTGTGGGTGATCATGTTTCTTCTTTAAGTCTAAAGATCATTGCATAGCAATTGTCAGATCTAAATGGAGTTGGGTCCCCTTAGGACTTATGCTTAAAATGTGGACAATTGACTTTGATCCTGTACGTGAACCGGTTGGTGTTAAAAATATTTGGGCCATTCTTCCTAGCTTACCCCTGGTATTCTTGACTAAGGAAGCATTGGAGGCAATTAGTAACAAACCGTGGGTGTTTATCGAACTAGTTCCCTCATGGGACTCAAAGCCCAATCACAGATGAGCGTGGATCCATATAGAAGTTGATGTCAGGGAAGGATTGATTGGTAGTTTGGACCTAGTTCAAGGGAACAAGGTATAGAATCAAAAGGTGGATTATTGAATATCTTGTTTAGATGTTTTAGATGCCATGAAATTGGACATGTTCAGGCTAAATGTTCAAACGTATCTCCTTTCTACTCGCCTAACCCTAAAGTGTGGCACAAGAAAAAGACTAAAGTATAATCAAAGGAAGTGTTCTCGGCTCAAGGGGAAGGGACTAATATTGACCCTCGTACAATGGAAATGGAAGCTATGGTTCAAGCTTCTCCCAAGCCTCCTCAAGATCGTGTCTCTTCAGGTAAGGAAAAATACCCCCTCTCCCTAGTTACAGCTTTTCTTCTGTCATCGCCTCTCCTCTCTCCTCCCATACCCCCCCTCCTCCTATGCACGGTATCCCCCCGATACTCTATCCCAAATCTCTGAATTTCGTTCCCGTTGTTAACCCCAAAGAGGAAGGAAAGACTAGTTTTGCTTCTGCAACTGTTAGTATTCCCAAAAAATCTCAGTTATCCCCCAAAATAAAGTCTTACGACCTGAGATCTAAGGGGAGGTAGAATGATTTGTATCCTTCTCATGGAGGTCTAGCATCGGACCCCCACCGGTCTAACCTGGTGGGGCGTAAATCTCACCTCCACAAGGTTCAAGAGAAGGTGGTATTAGAGACTTTAAGAGGAAAACAAGTTTCAATCATCGGGGTCCCTAGAGGGGGGAGTGCCCTCCCCTCCATGATCATCCTCTCATTCAACGTAAGAGGGTTGGGGGGTGCCAAAAAAAATCTAGCCTCAAAAGGATTATTCGGAGCCTAAATCTGAATATCATTATGCTACAAGAGACAACGTGTTCAAGCGCCAAGGTCAGAAGTACCCTAGAAGCCTGGTTGAAGAATTGGGACTTTCATGCCCTCGATGCAGATGGGATGTCAACAAATCCGATAACATGGCGGGGTCTGACTTGTAAAGGCCTTTCCTCATCGTCTTTTCGCTCGGCCTTATCTGTTAAACTTCTAGTCAAAGACATTGGTTTTTCTTTTTCAGTATTAAATGTCTACGACCCTTACGCTGATAGAATTTCCTTCTGGGAAGATTTGGCCTCTATAGGAGCCTGCAACAACCCGCTACTCATAGTGGGAAGTGACCTCAACTTTGCTATGTTTTACATAGAACTATGGGGTGACAATGCAAAAACAGATGTGCAGAGAGGTTTCTTCCTCTCCTTCATATCCAATCATCATCTGGTGGACCTAGAACCTCTCAAACTTGTGTCTACTTGGCACGATCTCAGAACCGGGAAGGAAGTAGTAGCTAAGAGGCTGGACAAATTTCTCGCCTTGGAGGCTATCATGGAAAAGGTCTCCTTGTTAACTCATTGGTTATTTAAGGTGGAATCTCGAATCACAGGCCTATTGCTCTCAAACTCAAAGAGGGAATGGACTAGCCCCCTTCTCCCCTTAAATTCAATCCATGTTGGATGTTGGAAGAGGACTTCCCACCCCTGGTTTGTAGTGCCTAAAAGAAATTGGATGAGGCAAACCCTCTTTCCTTGATGCAACAATTTTCTAGAAATTTGGCTAGGGTTAAAAAAACCATAAAAACATGCCTTCCTATTTTCAAAGCCTGGAAACACAAACAGATAATGGAAGTGGAAGAGAAACTGAAAGTTCTTTATCAGTCAATTAATGATGGCTCCTTGAGCAAGGTGCCATTGAAGGAATTAAAACATTTGGAGGTTGTTCATCATTATTTCCTTAAGAACAAAGAGGAATCATGGAGACTCAAAAGTAGGGCTTTATGGCTCTTTGTTGGTGACAACAAGACGAAGTATTTCCATCAATATGCAAATCTAAGGAAGAAAATCAACACTTTTTGGTAAATCAAGAATGAGGAAGGTAGATTGGTCATCTCCTTTAAAGATAAAGTCAAAGCAAGAGCTATATACTTCCAGTCTCTCTCCAAATCTCCTAATGGTTGCTCTATTCAAGAAATTTTACGCGTAGTATGAAAATTTATGATGATGGTAGGAGAAGAAGTGGACAAGACCTTAGAAGAGGAATTCACCGAATCTGAAGTCAAAGCAGTTATCTCCTCTATGAAAAGGGAAAAATCGCCAGACCAGAGGGATTTTCAGTGGATTTTTTCTTGGACTTTTATGATCTATTGAAAGAATATCTTCTCCAAACTGTGAGAGAATCACAAAGGACTGGTAATATTTTGGGATCCCTGAACTCTAGCTTTCTTTGTCTCATTCCTAAGAAACAAGACAATTCCTCCTTTGGGGATTATCATCCCATTTCTTGTTGCAACATAATTTACAACATTATTTCAAAGATAATTGTGGCAAGGCTTAAGCTTTTTTAAGTGAAATCATTAGAGACAAACAATTCAGATTTCTACATAATCGTCAAATCCACGATGTAGTGGCTATGGAACAAGAGGTCTTTCATTCAACTAAATATTCTAAGGATCAATTATCCCTAATAAAGTCGGACCTCTCTAAGGCTTACAATAGAATTAATTGGACCTTCCTCCACCTTGTATTGAATCATATTGGTATGTCTCTCCTGATGGTAAACTAGATAATGGGATGCATTTAATCTACATCCTTTGCAGTCTTGATAAATGGTTCCCCCTCTCAATTTTTCAGGGCCTCTCGAGGACTGCGATAAGGCCATGCTCTTTCCCATTTTCTCTTTCTCATAGTAGTTGAAGCTCTTATTCACTTGATTAATGAATCCAAAGAGACAAGGCAATTAAGAGGAGTGAAGGTATTTGAAACTTAATCCATTACACACATTCTAATTTTGGGTGCCATTTTTTGTCGCATTCAAGGCTCCCTTTGGGAACTTTCAGAGGTCAAATCGGTGCTTGAGCTCTATTTTGTAGCCACATGAATGGAGATTAACTTTGACAAATCCTTCATTATTCTTCATAACTAGACCAAAGGTGATTTGTGCCAAGCAGAGAGGCTAGTGCCAACCTCTAGAAGACCACTGGAAGACAAATTCAAATATCTTGATTTTTTCTTAAAACTCGATAATTATTGAATCCAGGATTGGGAGTGGCTAGTTAGAAAATTGAAGCTAGGGTATCGATATGGGTTAATAGACTCCTTTCTCGAGGAGGGAGACTAGTGCTACTTAAGTAAGTTTTAGAAAGAATACCAGTATATTGGGCCTCGATTGCAACAATCCCAAAAGGAATCCTAAATAATATTAGCAAAACCAACTATCAATACTTATGGGTAGGACAAAGAAACTCGAAGGGCATCAATATAGCCAAATTGTCTTCAATTTCGACGCCAAAAATCCTTGGAGGATGGGGGATTAAAAATATTCATGTTTTTGCACAAGCTTTAGCAAGGTGAAGCCTATGGATATTAATTCAAGGGAACTCTCTTTGGTGCAGGGTAATGTAGTCGAAATACTTCCCTAGGATGGATAAGAGAATCGAGAAAGTCGACGAAAGCCTCCAATGTTTGGAAAGATTTGGTACAGGAATTTCCATTAGTGGGAGAATGGGTGGCGTGGAAAATTGACAATGAAAGATCTGTTCGCTTAGGAGAATATCCTTGGTTGGGTGTTGGAAACTCTTTTCGTCTCTTGAAACACATGATCCAGTCTCTTAGGTATAAAAATATTTTCTAGTTGAGTGACACCAAGTCACTCAATCCCACGCTTAGAGGAAAAGAAGCTTGGAAATCTGTTGAGGCCTTGGGGCTAAGAGGTGAAGAAGCCTCAGATTGGAATAATTATGTCATCCTTTTGCAATCTAACTTCATCTCTCTAGATGAGGACAATTTGGACTCCCTCTGCTGGACAAAAAGCCCAAAGATCGGGTCCTTCACTACAAAGCTTGATTACAAGGCCTAAAGGGAGGCCATGAATGAGGGAAACCAAAAATGGTGGTGGAGACTCGTCTGGAAAATTAACGCTCCCTTAAAATGCAAAATTACCTTTTCAATAACTTTCAACAATAAAGTGCTCACCTGTGACAATGGCTTAAATCGGGGATTGGTGTAGGCCTAGTCGTTGTTCTTTATGCTTTACTAATGAATAATTTGTCACTCATTTATTCATTAATTTCCATTATGCATCACATGTGTGGGAAATGATTAATGATCAGAAGAACTCATTGGGAGAATGGACCAAATCCAACCTTGAATATTATTTCAAATACTGGGTTGTCGATCAAGCGGTCTACCTTTATTTGGGCCTCCCAAGCACAATGGTATCCAATATTTGGTGGGCTCAGAATAACAAAATCTTCAACGATAAGTTCATCCCTCTAGAAGTAGCGATATGTATATCTTTAAGGATGTTCGAGGACCACAAAACAAAGGTAAAATCGAAGGACCCGCACCATCCAATAATGTCAACTTCAGACTATGAAATCTTGTGGGGTTTCTTTGACGCGACCTATCAGGGGCACCCCCTGCGTGTGGTGTCGGAGTGGTTCTCCGCCTAAAACAAAATCATTATGTTCATATTCTTTATGCTTCGGGGGATGGAACAACTAACTGGGAGGAATTCATTGCATTATGGACACTCTTGGAAACAACTTTTAGAAAATATGTTAAAAAACTACAGGTGATGGGTGACTCCAAAATGGTCATCGATTCAGAAAGATAGAAAATAAATGTTCAAAAAATTAGGATAGAACCAATTCTAAGAGATATCAAGCTATGTTTATGATCCTTTGAGTGGATTTATTTCATCCACATTCTCCGTAAACTCAATGAAAAATCAGATTCTCTCTCAAAGGAAACCTTACAACTTCCTATAGGGGCCTTTGGTTATTACGAGTTCATAGAAGGAGAGGAAATTGAATCAATGGGATTTCGATTGTAGAGAAACCGCGACTGTATGAAGAAATAAGAATAAACAGAAGAAGAAGGTTTTGTTGATGATCGTCTTTTATCTTTTTGTACAATTTTTTTTTATATGATAAGTAAGGAAGCATGATTGTATAGAATAGGAAAAAATTCCTTGAATAAAAAAAAAATCCTTGGGAAAAAAAACAATAGAAAAAATTAAATATTTTTAAAAATATTAGATAACAAATAAAACTTTATTTATGTACTTATTATTTTTAATGATAATAGAAAAAAATAGATATTTAAAAAAATATTAGATAACAAATAAAACATTATCCGGGGCAACAGGAGCGGATGGGGTTATCTTTTCACCAGGAGGACATATTAAGCTGCTATTCTCCTGGAACTTAGGTCATGCCTCTAACAACCAAGCAAAAGCATATTGCTCTACTACCAGGATTACAACTAGCCCGTCAACAAGGCATAGACTCCCTCTCAATCCTCAAGGACTCGAGAATTGTCATCAACCAATTGAGAAATAAGGCACTACCTAGAGATATGAAGGTGGCGACAATATTCCGGAAAATTTACCATGAGATTGAAGCATTTCATAATGTTGTCCCTAAGCATATATTCTAACATAATAACTCAATCGCTAATATACAAGCAAACTTGCCAGTAAGAGACCCTATCGAAACTCTTAGGGTCGATGATCTTCTCTCCCTTACTCAACTTCCATGACATCGATCAAGGTTCCTAGTACCTTTCATAAGGTAGGCTCCATTAAGTTTTCGATTGAAAGTTATAATCAAGGTGATTATGTGAAGATCAACGAACACATGGTATCATCACACTTATCTCCTTGGTTTTTCCACTTTGGAGCCCCTGTCCTCCACATGTGGGGGGGGCCAACTGTACCTTTTCCCCTCCCCATACGAACAAAATAGCCTATACCTCCATTACATGCTACGCATGTGCACAATATTATCCAGTCTAGGTCCTACCATCCCCCCTGAACTTATCACCTCCTCGATTTATGGCTCATGTACTCTCCCACAAGGTATGCACATCATCCCAGGTCGTCTGGACATCATCCACTCAAGATAATAATCGTACAACACCTCCTCACCAGTCGAATTCGATGTGTGATATAATTTCAAGTTTAATGGATTTGATGGGCATTGAGCCTGCCCCTGCATGATTGGTAATTCTCACACGATGGAAGGTAATTTTAACCACAAGTCCTTGAGAAGATACACAAGAAGACGCAAAGCAATTGCATAATTGGAAATTGGCTCCAAATTTGCTAGTGGATGTTCCTGAAACGAATTGGGTAGTTGTTGAGCAAGGCAGAAGGTCATGGCAAGGAGAAGGGAAAGCATCATGCAACAGAGGAGAGAACCACTAGAGGAAGAGAAAGTAGAGTTGGTCCACTCCATTCAAGAGGTACAAATCCAAGTTCATGGTTTTTCTTCCAGGATACTCACTACATTGGAGATATTTGTAGAGAAACGTAAAGGATAGTATCAACTACATGATGAATGCGCAACCATCACGTAAGAGGTAGAAGAAATGATATTCAAACCTATTACTCAGTCTCCAACTTGTTCATCTACAACCATATTAGATGTGGCTTCATCTCCAAGCCCCCAACAACCCATCCCTTACTTGAATTCGCTGCCAGAGCAGGAAGAAGATGAGACACTACAATCAAAAGACCCTCTAGCAGAAGTTTTGGAGGAAGCCCCTATAAAAATATCCCAAAAATCTGTTTCTAGTGGGGACACTAGCGGAGGAGATCGGACAGAGGTTTTAGCGGATTTTTTTTACGGTTCTTTTTTTTACGGTTCTTTTATAAATGATTGTGTCGTGTCCTTACGCAGGGTTAGATTGGAAAGGATGTCCAAACATCCTCTTCACACTGGATGAACCACCAGATGCTAGAGGTAATATTAGTGTTTTGTTTAAATTAATCTAGTTTCATTTTATTATCTTACTTAATTAGAATAAAATTAATTCTAACACGTTCTTTAACTTGTTTTATTAAATTGTTTAATGAAACTGTATGATTATTGTTATGTACTATATATTTTGCAGATATTGGCACATTCCTTGGGGACGTGCCTACTCCGCCACTAGATGTGGATGAGGAGATTCTTGAGGCTGTGGCAGGTCAAGGTCCTCGGGTGCAGATACCCAGTTGCATGCATCGTAGACTGGATATTAGATTCAGGTTGGATTTGGGCGACCGATTCTGTGCACTTTGGTTGAGGTGGGATTCCTCCCTGTGTTGATGCAAGACATCAAGGCAAATCATATGCTCTTGGATCTTTGGAGGGAGATGTCGCGTGATATGATGCCTCTTTGATCCAGATTATTTTGAGCATGAAATGAGAGCGTAGATATAATAAAGAAATATACTGAGATATTGCAAGAGATCCAATAATGTAACAAATGTAACATAGATATATCATATATATATATATAATAAGAAGCACATATATACAGTAATACATTATTTCTATTAATGATTGAAATGTACAAAACTCTAAAATTACAGAGTGAAAGACTCACTAGAATGGTGACTATTTATCTCTGAGAAGATATGTGACAACTACGCTCATTCGCAAGAAGATGAGTACAATGAGGCTCGAAAAGACTTTTTAACATAAATGGAAAAACCCTAAACATCCAAAAACCTAGCCCCCAGAAGATGGAAATCCAAAAGGTTTACGGCCCCTATGTGGAGATGAAACACCAAAATTCATGTGGGCCTCGATGGGGTAAGTTGGTACAACAACTTCCTGAACTTCCCAGGGTCGTAACTTTTGCATACGATCTCCATTTTAGGCGCATGATAGTCCGTTGGAAATGTCTATCCGAGGACTACACATTATGCCTTCAAACTCTGACTCTGTCTACAATTTGACTATGGCGAGCTCGAAAAACGTTGTTTAGGGCCTCAAAACAACTCGAGAAGTTTAGGACTTGAAAATCTAGGAAATAACTGCCACTGATGAAAACTGCATATGAGCCAGTTGGAATAGGTGGGTGGCCACCGATATCCATCTGCATCAATCCTCCCTCCTTAGGAAGAAATGGTCTCCAATTGCATTGAGTTCTCATGGGAGAGGGGAAAGCATTGGTTGAATCTGAACCTTGGTGAGTTGCTTGCCTTGTTGGAGACGGTGCATTGCTTGGCTTGTGGAAGGTTGTCTTGAACCTGATGTTGGAGGGGTTGGACCTTTTTAACCAGTCTGACTGCATGAGATGACTGTGTGTAGAAGGAATATTTGTGCTTTACTTCAATTTTTCTGACCTACTTCTGTTGGATAGAGGGGGCTTGAACCAAGGCCGTAGTGGTCATGGTGTCCTTTTGTTCACTTCCTTCCTGAATCGCGAAGAAGATAAACTTCGTCATATAAGAGACAATTTTGTTGCACTGTTGTGTCGAAACAGTAGTCAGAACTTCCTTTGGTATCCTGAAGATATGAGCCCCTGGATTCAAAATGACACTACAAGGTCGAGAATAATAAACAACATGACACTTCCACATATATGGTTGGCCCAAAAGAACATCGCAGGTATCCAATGGGGAAACATCACACAATACCTCATCCTTGAAGGGCTTGATGCCATAGGATAGATGACACTATTGGCTAACACAAAGATCTTGTCCCTAGCGAAGCCACCCGATGGTGTATGGTTGTGGGTGTGTTTTTGTTGGCAGTTCCAACTATTTGGAGACCTCTGTTGAGATAAGATTATTTTGGCTTCCGCTATTGTTAGGGACCTAACCTCCCTAACCCATCACGTAGGTAGAATAATATATTTTCATGTAATAAGGGCCAATATTAATAAGGCCTAGCAATAAGGAAGAATAAGTCAAAGGTAAGAAGACCTAATAGAAGCTTTCGTTTCTAGAAGGATCTTCCTCTAGATTGTTCTTTTGGATATATAGAGGGTATGAGAAGTTTTGTCTTGGATATTATTGTAATAGAGATCTGTTCTACTGGAGGTTGCCCCCTCGAAGAGGCAAGTGAACATTGCTATCATTAATCAAGGTGCTCTTTCTGGTGTTATTCTGGCATTGTTCTGGTTATATCATTGTTGCTATGTTATTTCTAGCTAAAATATTTATGTTATGAATACTATTTTATATCTAGAATAATACAAGTGGTATCAAAGCACTTTCCTTGGCAGAAATTTGGGGGTTAATTTTTTTTTTTTTTTTAGGGTAGAGACATATTCTGACGTCTTAAAGCTACAAAGATATGTTGTTACGCGCATAAACCCGCGGTTAGGGAGTCAAACACACGGGAAATACAAGTGGTACTTAAGTGCACATCTGTTGGCCACCCTTGTAACCCCTGTTGGTACCCCTTCGAGTGGTAGAGCATCAGACAACACCTGTATACAGATCGGCCTAGATATCCTAAAGCCCTCCATAGATAAACTAATTGGTCATCTGAATGTTGTAGTGCCACCGAGAACAACACTCAAGAATATACTCTCTAGTACCTGGGTAGCCGGGTAGTACAACTAAGGGCACAATCTAGCCTCCTTAGTTGGTGCCCTGAGAGATTGGGCTGAGTATTATTGTTGGACCCCACACGTATATCAGAGAGGTATAGCACAAGGCAAACCCTTGTCTATAGATACCCTGCATACCCTAACCCATGGGACAGAAACAAAAACAGAACAGACAAGATCTATTGCCGCGAAACTGTGCCTCCTACATTTGGGTTGCGAAATTACTACACATTTCTTCCTGTTAAGAATTTGGGCATGTCAACATTTTAGTATTCTTGATATTGGATTCCTCTCTTCGCCCTTATCGCAGTCATACCTATCATTTTTCAGCAAAAAAAAAAAATCGCGTGGACCCAACACCCTTATTTTGGCCTTACCCCATTGGATTCCCTTCGTCACCCCAATCCTCATGATACACTTCACCCATAACCCATTTTTTGTCCGGTCCCACCCGTCCCTTTTTATTTTCCCTCTACATCATGGCCCAAACTCGTAGCCAAGACTTGGAATCTCACTTCAATACCTTGTCCTCTAATTTCACAGAGACCCAACAAGAAGTGAAGCAGCTCAATGCCCATTTTGTCACCATCAATAAAAACATGCATTCCTCCATCGACACCAAAATGGAAACCATCAAACAGGACCTCACTACCCAGCTTGCATCCTTCGCTACCCATCTTGCATCCTTCACTACAATTATCTGCGCCAAGTTGAATATCCATGTTGATCTTCCCTCCTATGACCCACCTTTACACACTGAAGGTGAAACTTTCTCTAATTCCTAGACTATTCAACCCCATCACTTTTAGCGTGACCTTCGCCTTCCGCGTGTGGATGTGAACAAATTTGATGGCTTGAATCCCACTGGCTAGGTAGCTCAAATGGAGCATTATTTCTCTTTCTATGGAATTACAGATGAGTTAGCCAAACTATGGTATGGTGTTCTCCATCTAGATCAAGAATGTTGGAAATGGTGGCAATGGAGAAAAAATGCCCGCCAAGGGTATGTGGCTTGGACACAATCCATGGCAGAGCTTTATGAATGCTTTGACACTGACACCAACCATTTAGGCCATTTGACAAAGTTGAAACAATCTAGCACAGTGGAAGAATTTATATTTGTTTTTGAGCGATTGGCTTTCCGTACAGAGGGCATGACTAATTCTTTTTTGCGAGAATGTTTTATCAGTGGCCTCAAGGATGATATTTGTGCCCATGTCCTCATGGATCGGGCCTCGGAGTTGGGTGGAAGCTACTAAACGAGCTTAGGAAGCACAACATGTTGTCTCTTATAAAACCCGAAAACCCTCCTTTATTCATCACCCTAAACCAGTCACTACCACTCCTCCTTCTACTCCACTAAAGATCCAGAAATTGACCAAGGCAGAAATGGTTGATCGCCAAATCAAAGGCCTTTTTTATAATTGTGATGAGAAATATTTTCTTGGGCACAAGTGTAAGGAACAAAAGTTTTTTATGGCCATCTCTGAGGATGTCTCAGAAGACGATGTCGAGGCCCCCCTATGGTTGAGTCACTTGAACCCACTGACATGACTCCACCCTCCCACCCTCTTGAAGTCAAACCAATCATTTCCTTGATGCTCTCACTGGGTTCTTTGCTCCTCAAACCCTCAAGCTAATTGGTTACATTAAGCATAGGAAGTTCATCATCCGTGTTGATAGTGGAAGCACCCATAATTTTATTCGTCGCCGCATTTCCCAAAAAACTAATTGCTATATTCGCGCCATCAATAATTTTCAAATCATGATTTCCAATGGCGAGTCCATGAAATGTGGGGGGCGTTGTAAAAATGTGCGTCTCCAAATTGGTTAGTACCACATGAAATCTCATATGTTTGCTATCAACATGGACAGTTGTGACATTGTGTTGGCTGCATAATGGTTAAGGACTCTAGGTCCCATTCTCATAGATTTTAAAGAATTAACCATGCAATTCAACCAAGAGGGCAAGGAATATAAGTTCCAAGGTAGCATTTTCGGTTTCCCAGAGATCAACAGCTCCCATCGCATGGAAAATCTCCTAAAAAAAGGTCATTCTGGCATTATTTCACAACTCCATGTCATTTAAGCCACTGAGACACCCTTTTTGTCGTAGGACCTCCAATCCATCCTCTCATAACATCAAGTTGTTTTTTCCACTCCCCAGGGACTTCCTCCTTTCAATGGTGTTCATGTTCATTCCATTCCCCTTGTCCCCGACAACCTCCCTCCCAATATTCGTCCCTATCGTCATCCCTTTTCCCAGAATAATTAAATTGAAAAAATTGTTCAAGAATTACTCACAGCAGGTGTCATCCATCCTAGTATGAGCCCCTACTCTTCTCCTATGGTCATGGTCCTTAAGAAAGAAGGCTCTCGACGCATGCTTCCTGACTTCCACACCCACAACAACTCACCATCAAAGATAAATTTCCCATTCCTGTCATTGATGACCTCTTGGATGAATTGAGTGGTGACCAATTCTTTACTAAACGTGATCTTCATTTTGGCTACCACCAGATACGTATGAACGAGGAAGACATTCTTAAGACTGCATTTTGAACTCATGAGGGCCACTATGAGTTTTTGTTCATGCCCTTTGGCTTGTGTAATTCTCCCTCCACTTTCCAAAGCCTCATGAATCATGTCTTTCATCCTTTTCTTTGTCATTTTGTCTTAGTTTTCTCTAATGATATCCTCATCTATAGTAAAAACCGGACAACCCATCTTGCTCATGTGGATCGAGTTCTACATCTACTCTCTCAGCACCAACTTTTCCTCAAACAATCTAAATGTGCTTTTGGAGCCTCCGAAGTCGAGTACTTGGGTCATCTTGTTGGCAATGTAGGTGTCAGAGTGGATCCTGAAAAATATTGAACTATGCAGGATCGACCTCGCCCAAAGACTCTCAAAATCTTGCGTGGATTTCTGGGTTTAACAGGCTATTATCGTAAGTTTGTTAAGAATTATGGAAAAATTGCGGCACCTCTCACTGCTCTCCTTAAAAAGAATTCTTTCACTTGGACTCTCACAATTGATTTTGCCTTTGAAACCTTGAAGGCAACCATGTGCACCACTCCGGTCCTGGCCCTTCTTGATTTCACAAAGGCCTTTGTCCTGGAATGTGATGCTTCCAGGAGAGGAATTGGATCACTCCTTATGCAAGATGGTCGTCCTTTGACCTTTACTGGCAAACAACTGTTAGAGAAACATTTGGGAAAACCAATCTATGCAAAGGAAATGTTGGCCATTTTTCATGCAGTGGATAGTTGGTGTCCTTATCTATTGGGGCAATGCTTCCAAATTAAGGCAGATCATCAAAGCCTCAAGTATTTTCTAGAACAACACCCTTCCTCCCAGGAGAAAAAAAAGTGGGTGAATAAGCTCTTTGGATATGATTATGAGATCATTTACAAGAAATGAAATTACAATGTGGTTGTTGATGCAATTTCAAGAAAATATGAAGATGAAGGGTACCTTTTTTCCCTCTCCTTCATTGTACCAGATTGGCTTGAAGTTCTTCACCAGGAATGGCTACAAGATCCCAAAATTTTTCATATGATCCAACAATTGCAGGCCAATTCTTCAGTTTCCCCAGGGTACTCATGGCACAATGATGAGCTTCGCTACAAAGGATGTTTGTATTTAAGTAAATAGTCACAACTTAAATCCACGATACTTTTTGAGCTTCTTGCCACACCCACATTTGGGCACTCATGGTTCACCAAAACCTATGACCGGGTCAAATGTTCTTTTTTTTGGGATGGTATGAAACAAGACGTTCACAATTTTGTGGCGGAATGTGATGTTTGTCAATGCAACAAGGGAGAAACAATCAAAGCTCCTAGCACACTACAACCTCTTCTGATTCCACCTGCTATTTGGAGGAATATCTCTATGGATTTTATTGTGGGCTTACCTAAATAAGGCAATAAATAAATCATCATGGTGGTCGTTGATCGTCTTTCCAAGTATGCTCGTTTATGTGCTCTTCAACACTCATTTATCGCCTCCACTGTGGCTCATTTATGTGCTCTTCAACACCCATTTACCACCTTCACTGTGGCTCAACTTTTTATGGATCAAGTCTTCAAGCTTCATGGCATGCCTCATTATATTGTTTCTCATCGAGACCCCACTTTCACCAACAATTTTTGGCAAGAACTATTTAGGCTACAGTGCACCCAATTGCATCTCATCACAACTTATCATCCCGAGACTGATGGTCAAACTAAATTCATCAACAAGATTTTGGAAACATATTTGAGGTGTTTTGCATCGAAAAGGAAAAATCAGTGGGCCTAATGGTTACCACTAGCTGAATGGTGGTACAACACTTCTTACCATACAACTACCTGCATGACTCCTTTTGAAGCAGTATATGGACAAAATCCACCTTCAATTATCTCATACCTTCTAGGTGTCTCAGAGGTCCAGGTGGTAGACCAAACACTTACAGTTCGAGAGGCTATTCCCCGTACCCTCAAAGAGAATTTGTTCACGGCCCAGAATTATATGATGCAACAGGTAGATCAAGGTCACTCTGAACGTCAATTTGTTGAAGGAGACCAAGTGTTTCTTCGACTGCAACCTTATAAGAAAACTTCCCTCAAGGCTAACCATTGTCAAAAATTGGCGCCCAAATTTTATGGTCCTTATACCATTCTCAAGTGTGTGGTATAGGTGGCCTATCAGTTATCTTTGCCCAGTCATTCTAAGCTCCGTCCTATTCTTCATGTCTCCTGATTAAAGAAGGTTATTGGCACTAAGTGCCAAACTCAAACCAACCTTCCCAAGTTGGATGTAGAAGGGTCCATCTTGTTGCATCCACAAGTTGTTTTGGACCAGCGTGAGCATTGTCTTTGTTAGCGCACCATCAAGGAAGTGTTAGTCCAGTGGAAATATACAACTCCAACAGATGTCACTTGGGAACCAACTACCATTATGCAACAATTTTCTCATCTCAAGCCTTGAGGACAAGGCTGCTTTTAAGGGGGAGGACATGTTAGGGACCAAACCTCCCTAACCCCTCGCGTAGGTAGAATAATATATTTCCATGTAATAAAGGACAATATTAATAAGGCCTAAAAATAAGGAAGAATAAGTCAAATGTAAGAAGACCTAATAGAAGCTTTCGCTTCTAGAAGGATCTTCCTCTAGATTGTTCTTTTGGATAAACACATTTAGTATAAATAGGAGTAAAGGGTATCATAAGTTTTTTCTTGGATATTATTATAATAGAGCTTTTCTCTGTTGGAGGTTTCTCCCTCGAAGAGGAAAGTAAACATTGTTATCATTAATCAAGGTGCTCTTTCTCATGTTATTTTCGTATTATTCTGGTATTGTTCTGGTTATATCATTGTTGATCTGCCATTTCTAGCTAAAATATTTATGTTTTGCATACTATTTCATATTTGGAATACTACAACTATCAACAATGAAATGCAACGGGATCACCTTCACCCACATTTGTGAATGGAAGAAGCACTCCCCCTTTTTAGGATATGTTGGTGCTTCTGGTTGGATTATTGTGGTTGCAACAACGACAATGGGGTCTGCATCGATGATTTGTCTCCTTCCATTATTTTCTGAATCAGATTTTGAATCTGGGTTCAGATATTTTTCTTTGATCTCGACCACCAATGATTTTTTTGAGTGACATTCATCGGTGTTGTGCCAGGGGATTTTGTGGAAATCACACCACTTTCCAGTGGTATAGTTTGTCTTTCCCTTACCCGTCTTTTCCTATGTCTTGGGTCGTCTTTATCATACTTTGGTTGTTGCGTATTTCCAAACCTAAACTCTCGTTTGTTCTGGTGCTTAAATTTCTACTCAATTTTAACAACATATTGATAAGCAACTCCTAGTGATGAGATTTCCAGAAACTCCATTTCAGTTTGGATGTACCTGTGTATAGCCCCACGGTATTTCAGAACTAAATGTCGCTCAAAATATTTGAAACCCAGCTTGGTCCACAAGGTATGGAATGTATTGGTGAACTCTGGGACTACTTGGCCCTTCTCTTGATGCACTCTGGTCCATCTCATAGTTGCTAATAGGGTAATATTGTTTCTTGACGACATCTACGAAATATTCCCAAGTGGGTTCATCCTCGAACATTCCAGACTCCTCTGTGGAAATTTGTTCACAGTAGTTTCCCACCAATGTTTGACATGGGGGAGAGCCTTAAGGAGTGCGAAGGTGATTTTTTCCCTATCGGAAAAATTGTGCATAGAGAAATAACCTTCTAGCATATTTAACCATTTTTCTAGAGAATCTGTATCTATCTGACCTTCAAATATGGGAATATCAAAATTAACTTGTATCTTGAAAGGAGCAATGCCTCCAAAGTGGCTACTTGATGAAGACGCATGTACTATTATCGGTAAGCGTCGAAGTATTTGGGAAAAATTCTCCATCATTTCGTCCCTCTATCACGTGAGAGCTTGCTCTAGCAACATATTAATAGAATATTCTACTTTGTTGTTTTTATTTTCTTCCACCATGGAGGGTGTGTTGGGCATGCAAGAGTGATTGTCCTCAAGAGAGACAAGCTTGAAACCCAAATTTCTATACTCGGACTTGTTAGGGACATGCACTGAAAAATGACTAAGAGCAACCTGCTCTAATACCATTGATCCAGATTATTTTGAGCACGAAATGAGAGCGGAGATATAATAAAGAAATATATTGAGATATTGCAAGAGATCCAATAATGTAACAAAGATCTATCAGATATATATAACAAGAGGCACATATATACAATAATACACAATTTCTATTAATGAGTGAAATGTACAGAACTGTAAAATTACAAAGTGAAAGACTCGCTAGAATGGTGGCAGCTTATCTCTGAGAAGAGATGTGATGGCAACGCTCATTCACAAGAAGATGAGTACAATGAGGCTTGAAAGAATTTTTTAACATAAATGGAAAAACCCTAAACATAAAAAAATCTTAGCCCTCGGAAGATGAAAATCCAAAAGGTTTGTGGCCCCAATGTGGAGATGAAGTGCCAAAAGTCATGTGGGCCCCAATGGGGTAAGTTGGTACAGCAACTTCTTGAAATTATTGGGGTCATAAATTTTGCATACGATCTTCATTTTAGGCGCATGATAGCCCCTTGGAAAGGTCTATCCGAGGACTACACATTATATCGTTAAACTTAAACTTGATCAATAGTTTGACTATGGTGAGCTCCAAGAACATTGTTTAGGGCCTCAAAACGATCTCGAAAGTTTAGGACTCGAAAATATAGGAAATAACTTTCATTGATAAAAACTACATGTGAGCCAGTTGGAATTGGTGGGTGGCCACCAATATCCACCTCGATCACTCTTATGCATCATATCGTTGGAGCTACCAGGCTATTAGTAGCGGGGACAGTTGTTGATGATACACACTCTTCCTCCATTACTCATTCGTTCAGTACCCCGTTGACTGATGAGGGTGGTCATGATCCTTCTCCACATCCTCCTCCTCCTCTGTCACCTCACCCAGATGAGCATGCGACACTTGATCCCCCACTGCCCGATCTTCCACTTCCTCCTGACCATCGTTCATCTTCTACTACAGACCAGACCTCCACTATAGTTGTAGATATGATTATCACATCGGTTGGACCAAATATGTTATAGCGGTTATTTGACTTGTTCATGATATATATATATATATATATATATATATATGATGCATTTCTTTTGTTCATGTTGATGTTGATGTTGATGCGTATATTGTTAGGTCATGTTAGATATGTTTGTTAAATGTGCTTGATAGATGTGTATGTTATAACAATGTTCATTAGATGTGCATTTTTCATGTTGATCATGATGATGTACTTAATTGATTTGTATGTTGATGTTGATGTGTACAATGTTAGGTCATGTTAGATATGTTTGTTGAATGTGCTTGATAGATGTGTATGTTAAATGATGTTTGTTAGATGTGTGTGATGATAATGTTATACAATGCTTATGTTTTGTTAGATGTGATCACAAAATTGATGCTTTGTTAGATTACTAGATTTGTTTGCTAGCTAATAAATGATGTTTATATGTGCTAGAGGTATATATAATTAGATGATGTTAGTGAATTTAAATGTGTATTTTAGATGATGTTTATGTTTGTTAGATGGTTATCATCATGATGTTTATTTTTATTAAATGATCTTTCAAAATATTTACAATCTAACAATTAATATTTCAAAATCTTCACATTAATGTCATTGTAAGCTTAGTTATTTATTTTTAAACTAGTATCGCATTAAAACGTTCTTTAAAAACATGTTATAAATTTTATTTTTAAATTATAAACCACATTTTCTATAATCTTACTTTTAAATCTACAAAATACATGAACATAAACTCAGTTTTTAAATCATCATGTTAACATATCATCAAAAAGGTTGTACTATTAAACATGCATATCAACCATATTATTACTTCTAATATCAACATAGATTATTAAGAAAATAAAAAACTATGTAAATTAAAATATTACCATTCAATATCTAAACATGTTGCCAACTATAAAATTATTTGTCATTGCATATATATATATAACTCATGCATGGTTTAAAATATTCAGAACTCAAACGCTCAAGCAAGGAGATACAATGCAAATCTTAAGAGATTTAAGGATCAAAGTCATATCACTAACAAATGTGATTTATACAAGTGCTTGAGTGTGTCCAAGGGTAAGAGCCTAGAGGATTGTTAATAAATGGATAAATGCCACCTTCTATACACATCAGAATTCTAACACCATTGTGACAATGAAACAATGTTTTGGAAAGCTCTTTTTTAGGTCTCAATGCTTCAATAACATGTTGGTAAAGGGTCAAACTTCTAACATCTTGAGACCTTTTTGAAAAGAAAAAAAAAACAATTTCTCAGATGTGTATATTTTGGCAATTACTGATAATATTAAATCTTAAATACTTTAAATAACAATATAAAATTCTATTTCAATCAATTGTTACATGCAATCACAAATAATTTTAAAGACAAACACATTACACATCAAACTAATTGTTAACCAATTAAAATTGTTCAAAGATTTGTTATAATTAAGTTTCAATTTCCTCTGTCACAAGATGAATAAAAAACAATATAATTAGTGAAATAAAGATAACTAAAATATGCAACAACAATATAAATGATGAAATAAAACATGTACATATCACTCTTTGTTCTCATCGCCCTAATTATCTTCCTCGCTTGGCATGATAACACTATTGTTCTCAAAAATATGTTTTGATCTAGGGTTGTGTCTTAATACGAACCACCAATCCCTATCCAACACATCTGGGTAAAAATACACTTGGTTGCAGCATTTTGGGAAAACATAAGGCTCCATAGCTTCATCCCACATCTTTCCAGAGTTGATACATATCATCCCACTATCATGATCTTTCTTTAGATTATTCTGAAAAAAAGGTGTCCCACCACTTACACCTAAAACTAACACATTGGAAATAAGAGCAGTCCACTCGAATGATCTCTTGTAACTTTCCAACGTAACCTAACTTCCCCCATATTAGGTTTTGATTTTGGTGGCTGGCACAACTAGATTGTTCAAACTCGACATCCAATCCACAGTCTTTTGTCATGTGTCCATCATCGACATCCTCTCTACGAAAATGATGTCCATATGCCCACATAGATGGGAACAAATGCACCTATAAAAAAGTGAAAAAATCACAATGTCATGTGTCTAATAACTCGACCAATAAAATATAAAATATAGATGTTACAATTCAAATGTGCATTAGGAAGTTAAAAATGTACACAAAGAGATTATTACCGAGTTAGCACACCCAATCCCTATGTTTAGTGCATCCTCTTCAACACGTGGGTAACGACCATATCCACCATATTTCTCTCTGACTTTGTCAACAACACAAGTGTTGGGACATATCATTGACATATTTTCTTTTAAATGATCAGGATAAGGCATGATTGTACCATTCAACCATCTAAATTATTTCCTGTCACTGTCCCATTTCCTCCTCTTCAATTCGTACAATGCGACCCACAACTGTGTTGCCTCTGAATTGTAAAAAATGAATTTATTGATGGAATCAATTTCTGAATTCGTTGATGTATATATTCATGAAATAAAACCTACATATAGTACGTATGAGATCAAAATATACATGATGAATTTCAATGTGAATAGTTACTGTGTAGAAATTTGACAAACAATAAGTCACTTACTCTCTATCAAACGCCTTTTTCCATTCGTTTGGAGAAGCTCCCCTTCTCTTTTGTCTTCATCCCTTTGGTCATCCCAAATCACCACACATGTTGTATTTTCAATCTACTTGATGTACTCACTGGCATAATAAAAAGACTCATATGATATGTACGCCTCTACCATATACCCCTCGGGTTTTGCCCTTTGTTGAACAAATCCCTTCAATTTCTTCATGTAATTGTCTAAGAAGAACATCCAACAACATGAGACCATTCCTACTAATTCAACCTCATCTACTAAGTGAATTAGAATATGAACCTGCAAGTCCATGAAACTCGTCGGTAGTTCCTTCTCAAACATACAAACAATCTCAACTATCTCTTGATGCCACCATGGAATCATAGCCATATGAATCTCCTTTGATGTGATCCAACGTACAAATATAGATAATTTAGATATGGCACATCTTAGGTCTTAGGGGAGGTTATGGTTCACACACCCACACATGAGCAAAGGATAATGACACTAAAAAGTAAACACATACAAAATTAATTTTGTTTTATCCCATGGTATAAAAATTAAAACAAATAATAAAATCATGTTTTTGACATGCGTACTCTTAGAAAGTTCAAATGGTCATGTGATTTCAACCCCAACAAATAGTATTCCACAGTGAAGTTGCGTTGTAGTGAAGACCCATATAAAGAAGGCACCTTCACACCCAATATAAATTCCTTTGTCAAAGACAGATCATCTGTCTTGAAAATCCATGGGACATCACCTTCTTTGAAAGACCAAGAGGGACCAACCTCTCCTCTATTTTCTTGTCTTGCCAACGTTTCTTTTTAGTTTTTGAAGAAATAAGATCTCTCCTAATAGCCAATGTGTCACTTTCTTTTGATGATATGTGCCTCCATAAATAAGATGAAACATTTTTAAATATATGCATGGGATCTGGTAAGTGAGCAATCTTAATATGCTCCCAATATGGGAGCTCATAAAAAACAATTTTTTTTCATCCCAGTGAGCAATTTCTCAACATAGGTGTTGAAGAATTATGGATCATCGAACATAGGCTCCCCATTTGAATCGAACATTTATGTAATCTCCTTCTCCTTCTCTCTCTCATATGATCTAAGCCAGTATGTTGGTGTCATTATTGCAGGCCTTTGGGTTCTCTCTTGTTTACCATTGAAAGTGGATGTTTCTCTTCTGTAAGGGTGTTGTTCTAGGAGGAATACCATGGAGCAGTCATACACTAGATTTCGTAGGTGGTTGGACCACCTAGCCTTCAGAGAAGGTCCACAACATTTACAACCACGATACCCTTTTGTTACAAGACCTACAAAATTATTAATTTATACAGAGCACGTTAGCGTTGAATATCAAAACAATCACAACGAATTAAATATGCCAAAAAATATTGTTACGTATATAAACAAATCAATAAACATGTAATTTACCAGAGAAAAATCCTAATCCTGGATAATCATGTGTGGTGTAAGCACATATTCCATACAACGTAAAACTCCTCTTTATTGCGATGGGTCTTGATACATCATATACATATATCCCTTCCCATAATTCTTTCAATTCATCTACCAATGGTTGTAGGTAGACATCCATATTCTTCACTTGTCTTCTAGCAGGGACTATAAGAGCCAACATAAGATGTTCATTCTTCACGAACAACCATGGGGGGGTATTGTTAATGATTATTATTATAGGCCAAATAAAATAGTTGGTGTTTTGGAGAGAATATGGGTTGACACCATCCATGGCTATGCTGAGTCGTAGAATTCGTACTTCATCCTCGAATTTTTCAGGCCATGTATCCTCTATATGCTTCATGGCTGTTGAATCTGTTGGGATTCACGTAGCTCCCAACTCACTTCTATGTGAGGCATGCCATCCCTGCAACATAGCTAATTCTTTACAACGAAAGAGCCTTTGAATACTTGGGATTATAGACATGTGCCTCAATATATTATGAGGAGGACTATGTGATTTACCCTTTTTATTTGATTTATGGTACCTGTCATGCCCACATTTCAGACATATCTCTTTGTCTACATATTCTCCTCTATATAGAACACAATCACTTGGACATGCATGCTATGATATGTACTCAACATCTAACATTTTCAACCTCTGCTTTGCCTCTTCACGACTACTGGGCAAGACATTATCACTTTGAATAACCTTATATTTGAATAACCTGTAGTTAGTGGGCAAAAAAAATGTACAATGTAATTTAACGTTCGTAAAATTGATCGTTTTTAATGTTGATTGTGTGACAATATTTCTCAAAATATAAGGGACTTTATGGTCAGTTACATCAATATTGTCGAGAAACATGTGTTTGACATACCAAACTTTGTTTTCAAGTTGTACAGTAACATTGTTGCCCTCAGTTGGGTAGACTTTGACCAGCGAGGTCCAAAGAGAGGGGTGGTGGAAGCATATTTTAGGATTTCGAAAAAGGTATTAGTGATATGAGCATCATCCCCTAGCTCATCGTTCTGGAACGCATCTAACAACATTGTCTCCATGGAAATCATGTCCTATAAATAATCATCCATACCAACCTCTATTTGATTGACTTCATTGCCAACTTGGGAAGAACTACTATTGTTGTAGTCATTCCTAATTGGTGAATCTGGACATAGTGGGAATAGAATAGGTGGTTGATTCAACCATTCTTGGTATGCTTCCTCTTCGAGTTCTTCTCTTATTGTAGCCTTCTCTCGATTTAACATTGTAGTGGAGTGAAATGGAAGATGATAGGTAGGTCGCTCATCATCAGAATCCTAATTTTAAAAATATTGAAAATTAGTAGATCGATGATATTAGTAAGCACAATGCAATTGGTTTGTTCAAATTACATTATACCAAACAATTATTACTATCATTGACCCAGGATTATCGTTGGAAGATGGCATGTTACAATTGGCAGGGTAAAGTGGCTGTCCATTTTCATCTACCAATTGCTTGTGATATGTTGCTCCTAATAAGAGCTTCCAACATTTTTGAACTAGTGGAATATTTTTTGCATCTGAACTCGATTCTGAATTAGGATCCTGCAAATTTGGATACATTTTTATTCAGATTGACATGGATAAAAAAAAAAATTCAATTATATAATCTAAATGTAAATAAAATATGAATTTACTAGAGATGGAAAGGGAGAAATCCACGATGGACTTTGAGCAATATCGAACAAGCTAGAATTTGAAGAATTGACCATTTGATATTATAATCTTTTCTCCCTGCATTTGAGAAAAATCAACAATAATTTTTTAAGAATAAGGCGACTTTAAGCGGAAAATGTTTACTATGAAGTATTGGAAGTCATGTGGATGCATCCTAAAAGATAACTTAAGATGAATATACTATTTTATGTGCAACTAAAAATTCAGATAATTTTTAAAGCATAATGGTGCGCTTATTTAAACAAAACGCATCGGTGCGTCTATTATAAAGCATCGGGGCATTTAATTACTAATCGCATCGGTTCTCAAGATTTCAAATAAATAAAAAAGAATTATATGATATCGGTGCTCCAAAAATATTTAGTGCACTAGTGCTTTGTATAAACATACACACCGGTGTGTTATATTAATAAGCGCACCGGTGTTTCAAAAAACTTTAAAAAAAAAGCACGGCTTTGGTTTTTTACAATTGAATAATGAGCGGGAATTTTTTTTTTCAAAATCTAATTTCTTAAAGTCCTTTAAATAGTAAGAAGCTATTCATTATTTCATTATTTTGCCAAAATTTACAGGGGAGAGATTTGAAAAAGAGACATATCAGGGAGCACTGTGGAGCAACAAAATACTTTGGAACAACAAAATTATTCAAAAGATCAAAATTTGAAGGGTATGGTGACTCATTCAAAACCCTTTTCATAAAGTTCTTTAAATAATATTAAGTTATTCATTGTTTCATTATTTTGTCAAAATTTGCAGGGGCGAGATTTACAAGATTGACATACCGGGGAGCATTGTGGAGCAACATAATACTTTGAAACAACATAATTATTCAGAATATCAAAATTTGAAGGGTATGGTGATTCACTCAAAACCCTTTTGGAGCAACAAAATTATTTAGAAGATCATACTTTGAAGGGTTTTGTGATTCACTCAAAACCCTGTATAGTATAAATTTTAAATTTTACTGTTGATTTTAATAAATAAAAAATTGACAATTTCTATCCCTATTTATATTTAATTAAAATTTAAAAAAAAAATAAAATCCATACTTACCTTAAACCCTTGTTTTTTCTTGCTTATGTGACTACAAAATTTCACCTTAGGGTTTAACTCCCTCTATCACTTCACAATTAAGGCTTTTCATTTTAGTCATTTTAGATTTAATGGGTTTGTGTTTCTATAAATAAGGTGTTTGACATGTGATGCATAGGGACCACTTATTGCATCGGATCCAAACCCTCTTGGCCCTGTCACATTTTTTTTAAAACAATTTATGGTTATCGATGCATTGATTTGATTATAATGCACCAGTGCGCTTACTGATAAAGTGCACAAGAAATGTTGTAACATATATATTTTTAAAATTAGATTATCAGTGTGTAATTTTTTTCGTTCATGTTTTTTTTTTTTTACTCTAGGCATGGTGTTGTTATTGATACATATCGCACCATTGTAATTTAAAGTATTTCTTAAAAGTTAATTTTTTTCGAGTCGGTGTGTTTCCTATATTGAACACACCGATGCTTTCATATTATTAAAGCGCACCAAAAACCAGATTTATTTTTTTAGTTGAAAATTATGTTACTTATTTATAAAATATATTTAAAAGCTTATAGGTTGAATGGTACAGGTTGTATATTGATAATAAAAAAAAGTGTGAGAATAGTTCAAGCAACAAAAATTATGATCAATACAATGGTAGCAGATCTAAAAAGACAAAAAATGCAAGTTCTTTGTAAATTCTATACAAAATTAATATGTTTGAACTATATCTAAGTTTAATTAATCTGTATTGGTTAGTGTGTGTCATGCAGAGCCACAAAATGAGGAAGCTTGATAAGATTCTTTGTGATTTAAGTGCAGAATACTGTAAAATATTGATGGAAAAATTACAAAATGATGAATCATGTGAATGAAAAAATATTATTCAATATGAGTTCTTTTTTGAATTTTCATTAATACTATACTTAAGAATATTAGATAACATGTTTCAAACAATCTATTAATTCACATGTGTTTAATGTTCTACAAGGACCAACAACGAAGGAACGAAATGTCGTCCTAAGTTTTTTTTGTTTTTATAGAAGATGTAAATGATGATGAATTGATCATTAGCTCATGTGGAGTGGTGTTGGACGTTAATAAAAGGGAGAAAAACTTTTACAAAACTATGAGGAATATAGTGGAACGAACATATAGATGTACTTTCCACTTATAATACAGAAATCAATCCAATGATTCCAAGAACCAGGTTATATCTAAACAACATGAAGTGTTTTCATAACAATCGTCAATGAGACCCGTCAGACTTGCAATAGAAAAAACATACAACAACAACAACAAAAAATCATTCCAAAGGTAATATTCTTAAAAATGTTTTTCTAGAGTATGTACATATTACTACAAAACATTCCTTTATTAATATCAATTTTGTTATATGTAGTTTTCATATATCAATATAAAAATAGTTTATTGTCATGTTACTTTTTTCAGGAAGATTATGAAAATCCTAAAGGATCAACGAGCTGATATCTTAAATATGTCAGTAGGAATGTCCAAAAAAGTGTGCAAGGAGATGGTCAAAGAAATTGACATAATTGCATTGCAGGAGGAGCCTTCTCAACAACAACGTGCTTCAAATGTATGAAATCATTGAATTTTTCTATTAGGTACATATAAATAAATAATTTAGCATAAAATATTAATTTTCAAGTATTTTCTTGCAGAAAAGAAAAGAAAATGGAACCCATTCAGCGCATAAAATAGGATGACAAGGAAGAAAAGGGTTGATAGCAAAGTTTGTTAGTAATTGTTATTTCCTTATAACAACTTAAAATTTCATTTTTGTGTATTTTAGGTCATTTTATAACAGTCATCCTTCAATGTCTTCAAACATGTGTTAACATACAAAGAAGAGTCATGAAAAGAATTGATTGACATTGGGTTAAGTATGGGTTGTAAGTATATGTTGGCATATCATAATTAATTGTGGAATTTGTAAGTATCTATGTTGTTTTACTTCTCTCATTTTATAATTAATGGAACAAAAAAAACCTTTATATTAAATCTATGATTTATTATGGGGTATAAAACTTGCAGGAAACAAAGTATGGAAATGTACCAACATAAGAGTTGTTGACATAAGGCATGAGATTTGGTTTTGAAAGAATGTGTATAATTCAAGACTCAATTCTTTGTATGATACGTCGTTTTTCGATTTACATTCATGTATATTATTTATTTCAATTTTCATTATTCTCACCAAAGTAGATACACTCATTACACTATATTTTATTTTTTGTAGATGTAATTTGAAGAAGAGGAAAACAATCTGATCCGGATTTTATGAGCAGAACGAAATGAATACCGATTATTAATAGGTGCTTAACACAAAAATAACA
>ML777830.1:376426-401965 GCA_009831015.1 Picea engelmannii | reverse complement strand
TGTTTTGGGCCAGTTGGAGAAGGTGGGTGGCCACCGATATCCACCTGGATCACAATCGAGGCAATCAACAAAACATTCGACCAAATAACCCAAGTAATGAAAGTAACTCGAGCACTAAAAATAGTTCCAGCGAAGAATGATGATCAATATATTTGGATATCGATGCAAGTTGTTGTATTTTTTGAAATAATTGTCTGTGAAAATCAAACATTTTGTTTAATGTAATGGACATAGTGTCCCAATTGAAAGACAAGGGATTACCAATAAGTGTCCCATTTTGCATGACAAAGAACCTCTTATTCATATATAATAAAATATGCTTTATTTTATTCTATTGTGTTGTCCAATGTTGTTGTGAAATGTTACATCGTTGATTAAATATTATAATGAAGAGATGCAAAATCTGATGATATAACTAATTAATCCAAACATCATATCCAAATGCACTACTCAAAATTTAATTTATATGAATACTACTATAAGACATATGTCAATTTGTTTTATGAACAATGGAATTAAAAAATAACAATAATTGCACTCTCACAGATTGATGTTTCTAAAAAGAGAAATGAACAATGGTGCATTTAATGCTAAAAAACATCGGTGTTGTAATACAATGAACCAACACTGATCACAATATTATTTTAATAACAACAATTATAATAATAAAAATCAGCCTTCCGGTGCATTTAATTAAAATGGCATACCAGTGCTTTTGTATCAGACTTCCACATCGATGAATTTTAAATTTCATGCACTGGTCGGATTTGTCTTGTAACGCATTGGTCCATGGTATCATAGATTGGACCGGTGCATTGTTATTATTAAAGAACCGGTGCATTATTATTTAGAAGATCATCGGTGCCCCGATATCTTTTTGATTGCCCCGGGGCTTTCATTGAAATGTAAGCATCGATGCTTTAAGTTTGAGAACACACCGGTCCATATGCACCATGAAGTGCACCGCCTAGAAAAACATCCACTAAAACCTTCGACTGCCCATATTTTTTTAGTTATAATGATATTTCGTTATAATCTCCGCAAAAACATCCGCTACCAAAACAAATGTTTTAGCAGAGGTTTTTTTGACAATTTTTGCCAATTTTGTAACAATAAAAACCTTTGCTATAACCTCTGCTACAAGGTCTTTTCCTTGTAGTGAGAGATGCAGGAAAGACTCACCTAGTTAAATTATTTGTAGATGTTTTTCTTCTGTATTTTGATTTTAGGAATCTTCCATAGACTATACCATGAAAGCAATTTTGAAATTTTGTATAAGACTCAACTAGATATAAACTCTCTGAACCGCTTAACTAGTTGTGAGCCTGTTTTTGCCATGTTTACAAAGGCTGTATTTTTAGGTCTGTAAGCTCTCTCTTTCTACTAGTTTTCTTGCGGAAATTTTTAATAAATTTTTTCTCCAACTATCTTAAGAAAAAAATAAAACATTATTTGATACAAATAAGAACTAAGTAGATACCGACCCTAGCTAGTTCAAAGGCATCGACGCCCATTTTCAGCCCCTTTCTTATGGCTTTTTCATGGTGGATATCAAGCTAAGTGTCTCATTCAGTTTGTGTGGGTTTGATCCATGGGGGCATTTTTTCCCACATGTTTTTTCCCATAATAGAGTGCCCATCTCAAAAAATCTCAGAGCTAGTGAAAGAAGGCGATCATGCTAGTGTTATCTAGGTGGATGACTCGCAGCCCCATTCCTGTCAGAATTTAACTCGAATGGAGGAGGGGCCAAAGTTAAAGCAATGGATGAAGTCAAATTAGACTTTGTTGAGGAAAAAAAGGACAAGGAGGATGTCTTCCTATTTTACAAATACTTTATCAGTATGCAGTGTTTGAAAGGGTGATTGATATGGAAGATCTACCACCATTAAATTTGATAGGAATGGTCGATCTGCCTTCTGTTTACCCAAGGCAGGGAAAGAAATTACATCCGAGTGGGCGCAAGGAGGGTGTAGTTAATGCGCTAGTTTTGGATCCACTTTCTAGACCAAAGATTATAATCCCCCATAGAAATGGTATCCACCACTCGCCACCCTCCATGCAGCAGAATCCTCATCTATAAACAAGTCTGGCGCAAGCATCGAGAGTAGGGATTCTAAGGAGTCAAACCTTGTGGGAGAGATATCAAAGCCAAGAAGAATAAAACGATGTTGATGGAAGGTGCATAAAGAGAAGCATAGGATGGTCATCATGGTTGACGTCTCATTGGATGACATTATGGAAACGCTAGGAAAGATAGTGGTTGAGTGTTTTTTGTGGAAAGGTAGTGTCCTCATCCTCCTTGTAAAAATGGTTAGATGGTAACTGGGTGAATCTTCTAGGATATCGCCCCGAGTTCCACACTCTGGCCAGAGGGTGGATCTATTTCAAGTTCAGATCCAAGAAAGATATGATTGATACTTTCAGTAGAACGCAGGGTTGGGGCCCTTTCGGTCTAGTTTTAAAAGAGTGGGATATTGATTTTGATCCCACTAGAGATTTGTTGGCTCCCTCAAAATTTTGGTCCATCCTGCCCAATCTTCCGATGGTTTTCTGGGAGGATGCGATAATGGAGTCAATTGGAAATAAAATAGGTCGTTTTGTGAGTTGCAAGCTAGATTGGAAATAGAAGATAAACCACATGTGGGACTAGCTCCAAATAGAGGTATATTTAAGAGAAGGGATTCTCGATGAAATTGATCTGGTCTCAGAACTTTTAACTTGGCTTCAGTGGATAGAGTACTGGCAGGTTTTTTTTGGTGTTTTGGTTGCCACAAGATAGGCCACCTCTAAGCATAGTGGCACATACCCCCTTCATCCTTCCCTCCCTTTCAACGTTCGTGGAAGCGCAAGGTCAATATGGAGGAATATGATTCTTCTACTCATAAGGAAGCTAAAGGGGTTAAGATCAACATGGTATCCTCTCCGGTCAAAGTTTCTCTCAACAAGTCAGTCGGTTTGGGTAAGATTTCAGATCCTTCTATTTCTATTTTCGTCCCCCCTTCTTATGTTTTGTGTAAGTCCTTGATTCCTCCAATGCCTCCCATTGATGATAAAGGAGTTGACCCGGTGGAAAATTCCTCCTAGTTATCGAAAGTCCCATATTTTTTTATCAAATCTCCTCCCCTTGTTCAACCTCTGAATCCCTCTTCTCCCCCAAAAAATATGCATGCTCATGCGGGGAGAAAAACTCACATCTCATTAGCTCAGATTCAGGCGGTTAAATAAATTAGAAGTGGTAGGAAATATAAAATCACTCAGGTCCTTAGAGCGGGGAAAGCTCATGACAAAGTGACCTAATGATTATTTTTCCCTTCAACATGCAGGGAATGCGGGGAAACTCCAAGATAAATGCCTTAAAATGGCTTGTTTTCAATAGCAGGCGAGATGCCATTTTACTCCAAGAAATTATGTGCAGTGGTGAAAGAGTAGTAGAGATTCCTTTAGCCATTGGCTTAAGGACTGGTCTTTTTGTACTATTGATTCAGAGGGACTTTCTGGTTTTTTACTATCAGCATGGAGTCCAAAGCTAAAATCTCTTTCCTCCTCTTTACTTCCTTTGAGTTTTGTAGTGGCTACGTTAGACTCTATTTCAAATTGCTCCTTCAGAATTATCATCTTTATGGCCCGTATGCGGACAAGATCCCATTCTAGAATGGTTTAAACAACAATGGTTTTCTCTCTTCATGGAATCTCATAATAGGAGGGGATTTTAATTTTTCTCTATCTCTGAAAGAAGTATGGGGAGAGCACATAAGGCTTGATCCTTAGGAATAGTTTTTCTCTCGTTGGATAAAATCTAACCATTTGATCGATCTTTTTCATCAAAATCTCTCTCAGACTTGGCGCAATGGGAGGAACAGTTTAGGCCTCGTTTCCAAATGCCTCGATCAATTCTTAATTATCGAAGATATGATAGAAAGTCTATGGGTCCTAAAGTATGAAGTTCTAGTAGGAGGAATGTCGGATCATATGTTGATTTCGATAGAAGTTACCCCAAAAAGATCTAAGCCTTCTGCCCTTTTTTAATTCAATCATAGATGGCTCAAAGAGGAGGATTACAAAACTCTGATTCGTTTGGTCTTGAGGCCTTTAAAGAGAAATCATGAAAGTTTGCTTATGTTTCACTTTGCAGAAAACTTGGCCAGGGTCAAGAAAGAGTCAATCATGGGCTAAAAAACATAACTCGAAGGCAAAAATCTCTTCTAACTAGTGTAGAAGATCGAATTGGTAAATTGTTGATTGTTAATCTAGCTTCTTCCCTGTCTATATAGGAGGAATCTATTCTCAGCGGCCTCCTGAAAAAAATGAAATATTTGTTGGATGAAGAGGAAGACCGATGGCGATTAAAAAGCAGAGATGCTTGGTTGAAGGAAGGAGATAGTAATTCAAAAAAATTCATAATTTCCCAAATCAAAGAAGAATTTAAAACACCATTTTGGAAATAAAAGATTCTAATGGAATACAGATCTCCTCCTTTGAAGGTATAGTGAATGCTAGTAAGGATTTTTTATTCTCCCTTTTCAAAATCCTTCATGGTTTCCCTATTGTTGAAATTATAAAGGTGGTGAAGTTCTTTCCTAGATACATAATAGAGGAATTGAATGACTCTCTCCAAGAACAAATCTCAGAAAAGGAGACTCTAGCAATGCTTTCATCTTTTCATAAATGTAAAACCCCTAGCTCGGATGGTTTAACAATTGAATTCTTCATGGGGTTTTTTGATATCCTTAAATACAACCTTTTAAAAGTAGTCATTGAATCACAAATATCCGGTAAGGTTCTAGGATTGTTCAACAATATTTTTCTTGTCCTCATTCCTAAGAAGAAATCCACATAAACTTTTGAAGGCTTTCGTCTCATCTCCTACTGTAATCTCATCTAGAAACTCATTTCCAAAATTATTACTAATCGTCTCAAACCTATCCTTAGAGACTCCATCTCTTAGGAACAATTCAACTTTTTGTTCAAGAGACAGATTCATGATGCGGTCTCTATAACCCAAGAAGCGCTACATTTCATCAAAACCAAAAATATCCCTGCCATGGTCATGAAACTTGACTTATCCAAATCCTATGACAGAGTAAATTGGTCCTTTATCCACCTTGCCTTGATTCAAATGGGAATGAACCTGTCCTCGATAAGTTGGATAATGGCATGCATTGAATCTTCCTCCTTTGCAATTCTAATAAATGGTTCCCTCTCTTCCTCCTTCCAGTCATCTAGAGGCATTATCTAGGGATTCCCTGTGTCCCCTTTCTTCTTTATGATAGTTGTGGAATATCTCAATAGAATGGTAAAACAAGCCCGAGGGGAAGGGAGCCTAAAAGATCTTAAGATCTCTCCATCATAAGTCTTGTCTCACCTTCTTTTCACTGATGATGTAATTCATTTTGTAGGTTGTTTACAGGAATTTGTAGCTCTTAAAAAGGTTCTAGATCATTTTTTAAGAGCTACAAATTCCTGTACCTTAGGTTCATATTGAAATCAAACTCTTATGGTTACGATGATTGGATATGGATGGTAAAAAAAAATTAGGAGAGATTATTGAATTGCGCCCACATATGGTTGTCTAGAGGTGGCAGACTAGTTCTTCTCGAGTCAATTTTAAGTAGCATCCTAGTGTACTGGGCCACCATTGCCAAAATCCCAAGTGGCATTCTCACAAAGATCCGAAAGTTCTATTTCCACTTCCTATGGTTTGGAAAAATGGATTTAGGTGGCATTCTGCTAGTTAAATGGACTAGGTTGGCGATGCCGAAGGAACTCAAATGTTGGGGAATCAAGAATATTAACTAGTTTTGCAAATTCTTTACAACAAAAAGCGTGTGGAGACCGATCCACAACTCATTTCTTTGGGGAAGGGTTCTAATGGGGGGTAATTTGATCATGGAATGGTTTAGATCCCCTAAAAAATTGGGAAGCAATAGCTCAGTGGGATGGAAATCCATGGCAGAGGCTTTCACAATAATTAGAAATTGGATAGTTTGGCAAGTAGGGAATGGAAAGAGTATAAGAATAGGTGAAGATCCCTGGGTGAATGAAATTCCATATTTTAAACTTTCCAGGGATTGTATCTCAACCCTTCACAATCAGAGTGTTTTTTCTTTATGGTATGTTAGCATCATAGGAGGTGACTTTCTAGGGAGAAGCTTATCGAAATCGTCTGTTGATCTAGATCTGTCAAGTAATCAAGTTGTGGAACGGAACAAGGACATTGAGAGCTTACATTCTAGTTACATTGTTCTCAAGGAGGAGGAAGCAGATAATTTAGTCTGGGCCAAAAATGAAAAATCATGGAATTACACAGTCAAATTCGACTACCTATCACTAGAAGAAAATGAGTTTGAAGGAGATAAGCAATGGTGGTGGTCGTATGTTTGGAAAACTCATGCTTCGTTGAAAGCAAAGACAATGCTTTGGCTAACCATAGAAAACAAGATTTTAACTTGGGACAGCGATTTAAAACAGAGGTGGATTGGGCCTAGCAAGTGCTCTCTGTGCAAAGTAGAGTCAGAGTCTATGACACATATTTTCTCTTTGTGTCAGTATTCTTAGCAAGTCAGTTTAGAAGTCTCCAAGCTACTTTCAGGTATCGGTCTAGTTGTTATATGTTCTTTCCTTGATTGGATCAAGGTTTGGAAAGAGGAGCCTGACTTTCAATGCTTCATGTCTCTGCCTTTGTTTTTGGTTTATTTTGTGTGGTGGGCACGCAATGAATGCATTTTTCAGGATAAATACATCCTGCCTCCCATAACTATAGCTTTGGTTGTCAAGTTGTCTTATGAATTCAAATGTGAGGCTAAGGTTCCAAAACAAAAATCTGTCATCAGACCAGAAATTGATAAGCAAATTTCGTGGGGCTTCTTCGATGGAGCCTGTCAAGGGCATCCATCTATTTGTGGGGCTGGTGCTATCCTTTTTATTTATGATTCTCATTTCTTTTATTTTATGCTAAACACTCAAAACTCAATGTCTTTACATATACAAGATTGTGAAGAGAATGGGAAGCGTTGTAGAGGTGTATAAATTTGAAGGGAAGCAGAAGAGAAGAAGAGGAAAAGGCCACAGCGAAGGAGCAGGCAAAGCTGATTGATTGATCTGTTGTTACTGAGCGATCTCGATATGGCGATCAAAAGAAATTTTCCTGGAGAGAATGACAATACCGATAACCATATTCTCAGAAATTCAAAGAAGCCTGCTCCAACAATTTCATCTGACCGTGATCAGATTGGCCAAAGACAACCATCCCAACCTGTGAGTGCGACTGCCAGTACTAGTGGCACGCCCATATCGACACCAAGGTCGGTTTCAGTGGAAGGCAATGACTCCAATCTGAATCCCAGTCCCAACAGCGAGAATTTCTGTTCGTCTTCCCGTCATGATGGAAAGCCTCTAGTTGTTTATCAAAGAAGAGGAAAAATGAATAATAATAATAATACCAACGTGAACATTGACAGAGGCAATGATAATAATGCTGTTTTCTATCACGATAGGCTGTTAAACCGTGCTAGTTCTAGTTCTATGGATGTTCAGGCGGATGGGGATGGAGGAAGTGCTGGACATAGTTCTATGGATATCGAGCAGGAAGTGCTGCAAAACAGTCCAGGGATTGATTCTCTGCGGATCCGACAGTGAGAAAGATGATAATGCAGAAACGATGGAAAGCCATCCGGACAAACTGTGGCGGGGTACCCATAAGTGATTGTTAAAATCCTTATTTATGACTTCCCTTACTGGTGTTTGAAAACAAAACTTATTGTTAAAATCCAATTAAATCCTTGAATGAATTTCTTCATTGCATGTGGGCTTTCAGATATCGTTGTTGCACACTCTGCATGTTGAATTTTATTTGTGTATACAGATGATGCACTTGAGAATCTTAATATTGTCATATGTGCTGTTTATGAACATGACCACTATGAGATGAAACTAATGCAATAATTTTGTGGCTATGAGATGACATTAATGTCATAATTTTGTAGTTATATGAGACAAAATTAATGTTATTATTTTGTAGTTATGTGATGATTGGCATAGTTTTGGAAAAACTTTGTGTTTTGGTCTCCATTCAACTATTCAGAGAGCTTTGCTCTTAAGTCTCCAAGTTTTCTCTTGTTGAATCAATATCTTGGACCGAAGGGTTTCAAAAGAATGACATCTCTCTACATAAAAAGTGGATGTCAAAACTCTCGGGTTCAAGGCATAGAGCTGCTCAAACTCTTGTTCAATATTGCTAAGCTCCTGAACTTCTGTCTTCCTCCATGCCTTAGCCCAGATTATAACCTTATCTTTAACCTGTCAGAGGGTTGATATCAATTGAACACTGGATGAGGCCTCTACATCCACCTAAAAGTGCTTCCTATTGCCACGTACCAAATTGGAAAACTCTTCATCCTTAGACCACAAAAGATTGTATTTAAAAGGCACTCTAGGTTTTCTCATAATTTCATCAAATTCGATGAAGATTGGGAAGTGATCCGAATAGCGCACCTTTCCTACCCATGAATAGTAAACAATAAATGTCTAAAGAAGAGCATGGTGCACAAGAAATCTATCTAGTCCCTTTGATACTCCAAGTCAGACATAATTGAATGGGTTCTAAATCCACCCATCCCGTTGCTACCAATTTATCATTAAGAAAACCTGTCAACCTTTCCTCCTGAGAAAATGACTCCCAAATTTCCTACTTGCTTAATGTGATATTCAATCGCCTCTTGTAGCACCACTTTTTCGGTTAACAAACTTCATGGAAATATAACACCCACTCTGGATTATAAAACAACATGCATTTAAGCAAATGAAACACATTTAAACTCAGAGTAAGTCATATAAATTATTGTTATCATAATTTTAAGAATGGCATTAACCATAATTCATCTGCACAATAGAATACATGATAAAATATAAGCACCACATGCATGCAAAACATAACATTTAACATAAACTGATACTTATCTTGAAACTGAGGTAATTCCACCAACCAGGTGTAGGCCTTCCACGAACCTCATAGCCTTAGACCGCACTACTCATCAGCTCAGCAGTAGGTCACCCCCGAGCTGGGACTAAGCTCCACCCCAAGGCAAGGAATCCTAGGCTAGGCTGAGGTTACAGGGAAAACACACAGTCACGAGGAATGAATTCTCTTCCAAGAACCACTCACGTTCACTGCCCACAGACCCTCATTCCCCACATGCCTGTTCCACCCCAGGAGTATACACCTTCTCTGTCACCTGGACAGTCCTTCAGCTGCTAACCTCCCTTGCCTTGAGTTAAGCAACAAACCGGACTGGAAGTCTCCGGGCTCTGTGGCAGCTACAGGGTTCATTCCAAGAGTCCTCTCCTTCCTCTGCGCACTCTCTCACCTAGAGAGAGACACTCACAGGCCAAACCACCTGTTCATCCAACCTCAAAAACCCCTCTCACCTAGAGAGAGTGTTTCACAACTGGTCACAAGCCATACGCAGTCCTGCACTGCACAGCTACAATTACCCATGGAAATACAGACACCGGCTTCCTCAAAATGGGTTCAGAAATGGCAAAATGGTCTCATGGTCACAACTTTGGGACAGAGGCTTCACGCACAAGATCCATTTCGGATAGAGGATGCACATGGATTCCCAGACACCACACAGGCTTTTCGGTTCAGAACAGAAGCGAATCCGGCTCTTTCGGAATCAATCACAGGCTTCTGGTTCAATACGGAGGTATACACGGGTTTTCTCAGAGCCAGACACAAGCTTTTCGGATCACAGAGACGCACGAAGGTTCTCTGCAGAACTCGGGTCTGTCGTACTGCTCAGAGCCCGTACACGCTCAGGTCGTCTGATCGAATGAGAGCAGGGGCCCCTCTCACAGCTCACCGTGACCATTTTATTCGCATGCACCAGGGTTGACGCTTGTCGCCCTGGGAACTGCATGCGTTCCACCAACACACACCCATTCCTCATGGTTAGGAATTTAGGATAAAACATGAAATGCTCATGCCTTTTTGGAATAATATTAAAATATTATTCCCAAGGTTGAAGCCCCCTAGGCTTAACACTTAGCCACTTTTCCCACCTTCCAGCCCCTAATCCCTTGCCTTCTCTGTGGAAGCTCAGTCCCCCTTCACTCATTCATCGTGGTCGGTCTACGCCTGGCGGTGTTTACAAATTTTTATTAATTTATTCTGCGTGATTACATATACATCAGCAGGCTCTTGGCCTTCAATACTTAGGCTCCCTGGCCTAACAAACACATAAGCCACCAGCTTATAAAAACTTGACTCACCAGCCTATAAAACATAATTACAATTCCTTTCAGAACATGATTTACAGCAGGGCTCGGCCTTGGGAACACTACAATTCCCCTCCCCTTATTTTTGCACTGTCCCCAGTGCAACTTACACTGTCTCTGCAAGCCTTTCAAAATTTTCAAAATGATGCGGGTACTCTACCCACATAACATCTGCATGCTCCCATGTCGTGTCCTCGGGACCGTACCAGGTCCACTGGACCTTTACAAGCTTTATAGCTCGATTCCAGAGCTGTTTTCTTTTCCTGTCCAAAATGCGCACATGATACACTTGTAGGACACCTTTTGGTTCCACCTAAATCACATTCCAATCAATAACATTATTAGCATCAGGTACATATTTCTTAAGAAGTGAAACATGAAACACATTATGTACAGTCATAGATGCAGGTAATGCAAGCATGTATGCAACTGGCCCAATCCTTTCCAGGATCTCAAATGGCCCACAAAATCTTGCTGCCAATTTGGCGCAACTTCCCAACTTCAGGGAACTCCTGTTAGTCCTCACTTTCAGGAAAACATGGTCACCCACTTTGAATTCTCTATGGGTTCTGTTACTGTCAGCGTAACTTTTTTGCCTATCCTGGGCCGCTTTTAGATTCCGTTTAATTTTTATCATTTGATCTTCCATCTCTTTGAGCAGTTCAAGCCCAACAACTGCTCTGTCGGCTAGATTATCCCAGCTCACTGGAGTGTTGCACTTTCTTCCATAAAGTGCTTCGAATGGGCTCATCTTCAATGATGCATGATACCCATTATTGTAGGCGAATTCTACCAAATGCAAGTAGTCTTCCCACCTTGATGGTTTATCCATCACATACATTCTCAGTATGTCTTCTATTACCCTATTCACCCTCTCTGTCTGACCATCAGACTTATGATGATACGTTGTACTAAAGTTCAGATTCGTTATGAATCCTTTGAACAGTCCTTTCCAGAAATTTGAAGTGAATTTCGGGTCCCTATCAGACACAATTGACTTACGAATTCCGTGCAAGCGTGCAACTTCTTTTAAAAAGATATCAGCAACATCAACTGCCCTATGGGTGGTTTTCAGTGGAATAAAATCAACAGCTTTAGTAAGCTTGTCCACCACCACCATGATTGAATCATGTTGTTTGCTTGTTCTAGGTAGTCCGGTGATAAAATCCATTGTTACCACGTCCCATTTCCATTCAGAAATCTGTAAAGGCTGCAGCAGCCCTGTTGGGTGCCTATGCTCAGCCTTAACCTTTTGGCACTCCATACATCTGGCAATGTATTCAACGATTTCTTTCTTCAATCCTGGCCAAAAATAATGGCTTTTGACTGCTGCAACAGTCTTCTGATATCCAGGATGTCCAACATAAGCCACGTTATGCATTTCTTTTAGAATTGCCAGCTTCAATTCTCGAACATTGGGTACATACACTCTGTTTTTATACAGAAGTAAGCCATCARTTCCCAAGGWGTAACTTTCCTTGGTCTGTGGTCTCTCACGTTGTTGTAGCTTTKCTASTAGACTTCTGTACTGCAAATCMACATTTGCAGCTTCCAAAATTYTRTCTTTCATCTCAGTCCTGTACATKCTAATGGTTGTAGCATGTAATTCGTGCATTTTTCTRYTGAGTGCATCAGCCACCTTATTTTCTTTCCCTTTGATATGCTTGATATCAAAGTCAYATTCGCACAGAAWMTCTAGCCATCTGATTTGYYTGGCATTTAAAGTCGGYTGATSAAATAAATACTTCAGACCRTTATGGTCTGTTCTCAACTCGAATCTTTTGCCCATGAGGTAATGTCTCMATTTCCTCAAGGCRTGGACGATTGYTGCTAGCTCTAAAKCGTGAGTGGCATAATTCCTTTCRTGCTCTTTCAGCTTTCGGGACTCATAACAAATTACAAATCCCTCTTGGYTGAGAACTCCTCTCASTCCCTCCTTACACGCATCTVTGCACACTACGTAATCCTTATTTGGATCTACAATMTTCAGGATTGGAGCGCTGGTTAGCAGTTGATTCAATCGCTGGAAGTTGCTCTCACATTCTTCAGTCCACTGGAACTTCTTCTCCTTCCTTTGCAAGGAAGTGATAGAATGAGCTATCTTTGAGAATCCGGCTATAAACCTTCTATAGTAGCGTACCAGACCCATAAAATATCTAACTTCCGCCACATTCCTTGGCGTTGACCATTCTCGAATGGCCTCAACCTTTTCAGGATCCACAGTGATCCCTTCCTTTGATATAATGTGTCCCAAGTAATGAATCTGTCTTTGATAAAATGAGCACTTGCTCAGTTTTGCGTACAGCTGGTGTTCTCTTAACACCTGCAACACCATTCTTAGGTGTTGCTCATGTTCTTCCTCTGTCTTGAAATACACCAAGATATCGTCCAGGAAGACTATAACAAACTTGTCCAAATAATCTTTGAACACTCCATTCATTAAGCACATGAAAACAACAGGTGCATTTGTCAGTCCAAACGACACCACTATGAATTCATAATAACCGTACCTTGTTCTAAAGGTGGTCTTGCTAATGTCCTCATCATTTATTCTCACTTGGTGATATCCAGATCTGAGATCTATTTTTGAAAATATTTTCGCATCCTTCAACTGATCAAAAAGATCATCGATCCTTGGCAGAGGATACTTGTTCTTGACAGTTACCTTATTCAACTGCCAGAAATCAATGCACAACCTCAACGTCCCATCTTTCTTCTTCACGAATAGGACCAGGGCACCCCACGGTGACACGTTGGGGCGAATGTATCCCTTCTTTAGTAGCTCTTCGAGCTGCAATTGCAACTCTTTTAGCTCTGGCGTACTCATTCTATAAGGAGCCTTCGAAACTGGAGCTGCTCCAGGCATCAAATTTATAGAAAAATCGATGTCCCTCTTTGGAGGTAGTCCAGGTACCTCCTGAAATACGTCCTTGAACTCTTTGAGTGCCTCGTGGTCTTCCAGATTCAAGACTACATCTCGAGATGCTTCTTCCACCCAAGCTGCAAATAATTGACAGCCTTTCCGGTAACATTTCTTCAGTTGCATGGTTGAGATTTCCCTAACAGCCACGGCTCTAGGAATTCCTTGGACTATTACCTAATTTCCCTCCTCGTTCAGGAATGTAAACCTCTTGTTACGGCAATCCAGAAGGGCATGGTGTTGGTCCAACCAGTCCATCCCAATTAAGCAATCGTACGAGCCTAAAGGAAGAATGTTCAATTCAGCCTTAGTGCTCATTCCTTTCATGTCTACTGAACAGGACTTAACCAATTCAGTGACCTTCCTTTTGGTTCCTGTGGCCAATTTCACTAGCCAAGACTTTTCATGTTTGCTTCTTACTAAATGCAAACTTTGCACCACTCTAGGATCTATATAACTATGGCTAGCCCCTGAATCAATTAAAATAACAAGTGGTCGATTGTTGATCGTACCTTCCACTTCAATCATGTGCAATTGAAATTCTGTTTTCTTGTTGTCTAGGGCTGCGTAGATCCTCGACATTTTGTTGCCCATATCCTCCACTATTTCAGCTTGCTAAACAGTATGGACAGTCCTCGCTTTATCTTTTCTGTGGGGGCAGTCTTTGTACCTATGATTCCCTTTACAGTCCCAACACTCCATAGGTGGCGGTCTTGGCATATGCTCACTCCCTTCAACTTTCCTGGGCTCTCTAAAAGATTATTGTCCCCAAGGACTGTTCCTGAAAAAGGGAGGCTTATTTCCCTTTTGCCTCTGTTCTTTCTTAAACCTCTTCTGGTCATCCCAAGCCTTCCGAAACATAGGCTTTTCTCTTTGTTGTTCGTATAATCATTTCGCCTTTCTTATGGTTTATTCCATGGTCTTAGGATCGTCATATTGAATCTTATCACAAATGGAAGGTGGCAGTCCACTCAGATACCTCTGAATTTTGACAGCCTCATCTTTGATGAACGAAACATACTTCAGTAATTTCAGAAAACTTTGTTCATACTCATCAATTTTCATGCTACCCAACTTGAGTTCGAAGAACTCCTTCATCTTTCTGTCATAGTATCTTTTGGTCAGGTATTTCTTCTCGAAATACCTCCTAAACTCCTTCCACGTGACCTCTTTCTCTCTAATGTGTTGCACCTACACCAACTGATCCCACCACATGGATGCTTTTCCTTTCAGCTGGTACATTGCAATTCTTCCTTCTGCATGGGCAGAACAATTCTGCAGTTGGAAGTATTTCTTCATACCTAGCAACCATGTTTCGGCATCTTCTTCCTTCTTATGTTCACCATCGAATGTAGGCGGTTTAATCTTGTTGATTTCCCCTTTCAATTCATTCCTTCCAGATTTTCGGTGTTTTCTGGTAGGGGACGGGCTTGAACTACTGTGTGTCTTCTTGCCATAATTCTTCAGGGAGAGACGGTAATGTCTTCTACCACTCCTCGATCTTCTTCTCCTCTCAGGGGTTCTGACACTTCTTGATCTTCTTGTGTCACTCTCTTTTTCCAATTTCTTTTCTATTCTTTCCAGGCTCTTCAACATTTTTAAGTTGAATTCACCCTGCCAATCCCTGATTTTCATGAGCTTTCGGCTATCAGCAAGGTGAGCCTGGGCATCTTTCTACAATCTTTCAATGAGTTTCATCATATGGTCTTCCTTATCCGTCTCTTTTCCGTGCCCATTAGAGTTTGTTCATTCGACTTCCGGGTTGACATTCCTTCCTACCCTTTCATCCTCTGTTTCAGAGGCAATTTGCACCTCTTTCAATTCCATACTCGGCGTCAGTTTTCGGTTGTCCTGACACTCGTTGAAGTCTGCACACACAATGTGCAGCCAACCGAAGTTTGTAAGGCCTTAACCCTTCAAGAAAACTTACAAAATTCATAAGCCAATGTGAACAAGAAAAAAAAAATGTTTTGACTTCACAAAGTTTTCTGAGCTCTGTCCGGCTCTGCAAATTCCAGGACTTCGGAACTTCAGAATCTCGGTCCACGAAGATCCAACAGTTAAATCTTCGTAACCAAAGTCACCCTTTCGCAACTTGCGAGTTCGTGAGTCGAAGACCCTCGACTCATTTCCTCCAAACGTCGATACCCGAGATGATATACGGGTATGGCTCCCTCCTCACTAGCGCCTGCTACACATGACCGTAGGCTAGGGCTAAGTGCTAGCACTTCTTCGCCATCTCGCGAGTTGGAGTGTTGAGCTTTCGTGCTCCTCCTTTGCGAATTTCGAAATTTCAAATTACTTTATTCTCTGAGCCCACAGCACAGCTGTCGCCCATCACCACAGTGGCACATGGTACATTCAGGAGGGTCCACGTCACCTTCGGTGATGTCTTCAGGTCCCTCCAGTCTCGCCTGTCTTTTCGACTCACTGGCACATGGTACACACCCGTGTGTCCACGTCCATTCCAAATGGAATCCAAAAGTCAGATATTTCTCAGATCTACGGCACAGATCCTTTCGGCGTTTCAGGGATCGGGAGTTCATGCACCCCACATCTCGAACTTCCATCTGCCGAAATCTCGAAATTACGGTTTACTCCTCCATTGAATCGGACGGTCAACTACCTTCCTATGATCTACGGTGTAGATTGTTTCATCATTTCGGGTTTTGGAGGTGTTCACCTTCCTCACTTCCCATTTCCCGATTTTGTGAAATGCGAAAGGTTTTCGCGACTAACTCGAGCACGACTCCGCCAGATCTAACGGTCGAGCCTTCTTCCCAGATCTACAACGTAGATATTCTCGTGTTTTCGGGAGTTTGCGTATCGCGATTCCCACACTCCTGTGCAATTCAAAAGGGATTTTAATCCCTGTGCACATTTTCCAGATCCAATAGTCATGAAGGCTCACCTTCCCTCCCGAACCGATCCTAAGGCTCCAGCACTGTTGGTGTGGAGTCCTCTCTCCCTGTGGCCATATACCACATCAGCTGTGGTTTCAAAAAACCGTTATACCTCCTGAGCTTATAGGCATGGTCAAGTAACTCCTTGACACTCCGGACCATACCAGGGTCCAAAATTGGTCTTCTAGACACAATTTCTCCTCTCACCCTCAGTCCAAAGACCACTCAACTGGCCCATCTAGGCTCAGTGTCGAAACCTTGGCTCTAATACCAAATTGTAGCACCACTTTTTCAGTTAACAAACTTTGCGGAAATATAACACCGACTCTGGATTATAAAACAACATGCATTTAAGCAGATGAAACACATTTAAACTCAAAGTAAGTCATATAAATTATTGCTATCATAATTTTAAGAATGGCATTAACCATAATTCATCTGCACAACAGAATACATGATAAAATATAAGCACCACAGGCATGCAAAACATAACATTTAACATAAGCTCATACTTATCTTGAAACTGAGGTAATTCCACCAACCAGGTGAAGGCCTTCCACGAACCTCCCAGCCTTAGACCGCACAGCTCATCAACTCAACAGTAGGTCACCCTCGAGTTGGGACTAAGCTCCACCCCAAGGAAAGGAATCCTAGGCTAGGCTGAGGTTACAGGGAAAACACACAGTCACGAGGAAGGAATTCTCTTCCAAGAACCACTCACGCTCACTTCCCATAGACCCTCATTCCCCACATGCTTGTTCCACCCCAGGAGTATACACCTTCTCTGTCACCTGGACAGTCCTTCGCCTACTAACCTCCCTTGCCTTGGGTTACAGCAACAGACCGGACCGGAAGTCTCCGGGTTCTGTGGCAGCTACAGGGTTCATTCCAAGAGTCCTCTCCTTCCTCTACACACTCTCTCACCTAGAGAGACACGCTCACAGGCCAAACCACTTGTTCATCCAACCTCAAACACCCCTCTCGCATGGAGAGAGTGTTTCACAAATGGTCACAAGCCATACGCAGTCCTGCACTACGCAGCTACAATTACCCACGAAAATATAGACAGCGGCCTTCCTCAAAACGGGATCAAAAATGGAAAAAATGGTCTCACGGTCACGGCTTCGGAACGAGGCTTCACACACAAGTTCCATTTCGAATAGAGGATGCACACGGATTCCCAAACACCACAAAGGCTTTTTGGTTCAGAAAGGAGGCGAATCTAGCTCTTTCGATATCAATCACATGCTTCTGGTTCAATACGGAGGTATACACGGGTTTTCTCAGAGCCAGACACAGGCTTTTCGGATCACACAGACGCACGAAGATTCTCTGCAGAACTTGGGTCCGTCATACTACTCAGAGCTCGTACACGCTCAGGCCGTCTGATCGAATGAGAGCAGGGGCCCCTCCCACAGCTCACCCTGGCCGTTTTATTCGCATGCACCAGGGTTGACACTTGTCGCCCTGGGAACTGCATGCGTTCCACCAGCACGCATCCCTTCCTCATGGTTAAGAACTTAGGATAAAACATGAAATGTTCATGCCTTTTTGGAATAATATTAAAATATTATTCCCAAGGTTGAAGCCCCCTAGACTTAACACTTAGCCCGTTTTCCCACCCTCGAGCCCCTAATCCCTTGCCTTCTCTATGGAAGCTTAGTCCCCCTTCACTCATTCATCGTGGTCGGTCTACACCAGGCGGTGTTTACAAATTTTTATTAATTTATTCTATGTGATTACATATACATCAGCAGGCTCCTGGCCTTCAACACTTAGGCTCCCTGGCCTAACAAACACATAAGCCACCAACTTATAAAAACGTGGCTCACTAGCCTATAAAACATAATTACAATTCCTTTCAGAACATGATTTACAGTAGGGCTTGGCCTTGGGGACACTACAATTCCCCTCCCCTTATTTTTGCACTGTCCCTAGTGCAACTTACACTGTCTCTGCAAGCCTTTCAAAATTTTCAAAATGATGCAGGTACTCTGCCCACATAGCATCTGCATACTCCCATGTCATGTCCTCAGGACCGTACCAGGTCCACTGGACCTTTACAAGCTCTATATCTCGATTCCAGAGCTGTTTGCTTTTCCTGTCCAATATGCGCACATGATGCACTTGTAGGACACCTTTTGGTTCCACCTAAATCACATTCCAATCGATAACATTATTAGCATCAGGTACATATTTCTTAAGCAGTGAAACATGAAACACATCATGTACAGTCATAGATGCAGGTAATGCAAGCATGTATGCAACTGGCCCAATCCTTTCCAGGATCTCAAATGGCCCACAAAATCTTGCTGCCAATTTGGCGCAACTTCCCAACTTCAGGGAACTCCTGTTAGTCCTCACTTTCAGGAAAACATGGTCACCCACTTTGAATTCTCTATGGGTTTTGTTACTGTCGACGTAACTTTTCTGCCTATCCTGGGCAGCTTTTAGATTCTGTTTAATTTTTATCATTTGATCTTCCATCTCTTTGAGCAGTTCAAGCCCAACAACTGCTCTGTCAACTAGATTATCCCAGCTCACTAGAGTGTTGCACTTTCTTCCATAAAGTTCTTCGAATGGGCTCATCTTCAATGATGCATGATACCCATTATTGTAGGCGAATTCTACCAAATGCAAGTAGTCTTCCCACCTTGATGGTTTATCCATCACATACATTCTCAGTATGTCTTCTATTACCCTATTCACCCTCTCTGTCTAACCATCAGACTTAGGATGATACGTTGTACTAAAGTTCAGATTCGTTCTGAATTTTTTGAACAGTCCTTTTCAGAAATTTGAAGTGAATTCCGGGTCCCTATCAGACACAATTGACTTAGGAATTCCATGCAAGCGTGCAACTTATTTTAAAAAGATATCAGCAACATCAGCTGCCCTGTGGGTGGTTTTCAGTAGAATAAAATCAACAGCTTTAGTAAGTTTGTCCACCACCACCATGATTGAATCATGTTGTTTTCTTGTTCTAGGTAATCCGGTGATAAAATCCACTGTTACCACGTCCCATTTCCATTCAGGAATGGGTAAAGGCTGCAGCAGCCCTGTTGGGTGCCTATACTCAGCCTTAACCTTTTGGCACTCAATACATCTGGCAATGTATTCAACGATTTCTTTCTTCAAACCCAGCCAAAAATAATGGCTTTTGACTGCTGCAATAGTCTTCTGATATCCACGATGTCCAACATAAGCCACGTTATGCATTTCTTTTAGAATTGCCAGCTTCAATTCTCAAAAATTGGGTATATACACTCTGTTTTTATACAGAAGTAAGCCATCAATTCCCAAGGTGTAACTTTCCTTGGTCTGTGGTCTCTCACGCTATTGTAGCTTTGCTACTAGACTTCTGTACTGCAAATCAACATTTGCAGCTTCCAAAATTCTGTCTTTCATCTCAGTCATGTACATGCTAATGGCTGTAGCATGTAATTCGTGCATTTTTCTGCTGAGTGCATCAGCCACCTTATTTTCTTTCCCTTTGATATGCTTGATATCAAAATCATATTCGCACAGAAACTCTAGCCATATGATTTGCTTGGCATTTAAAGTCGGCTGATCAAATAAATACTTCAGACCATTATGGTCTGTTCTCAACTCGAATCTTTTGCCCATGAGGTAATGTCTCCATTTCCTCAAGGCGTGGACGATTGCTGCTAGCTCTAAATCGTGAGTGGCATAATTCCTTTCATACTCTTTCAGCTTTCGGGACTCATAACAAATTACAAATCCCTCTTGGCTGAGAACTCCTCTCAGTCCCTCCTTACATGCATCTATGCACACTACGTAATCCTTATTTGGATCTACAATCTTCAGGATTGGAGCGCTGGTTAGCAGTTGATTCAATCGTTGGAAGTTGCTCTCACATTCTTTAGTCCACTGGAACTTCTTCTCCTTCCTTTGCAAGGAAGTGATAGAATGAGCTATCTTTGAGAATCCGGCTATAAACCTTCTATAGTAGCCTACCAGACCCATAAAATATCTAACTTCCGCCACATTCCTTAGCGCTGACCATTCTCGAATGGCCTCAAACTTTTCAGGATCCACAGCGATCCCTTCCTTTGATATAATGTGTCCCAAGTAATGAATCTGTCTTTGATAAAATGAGAACTTGCTCAGTTTTGTGTACAACTGGTGTTCTCTTAACACCTGCAACACTATTCTCAGGTGTTGCTCATGTTCTTCCTCTGTCTTGGAATACACCAAGATATCGTCCAGGAAGACTATGACAAACTTGTCCAAATAATCTTTGAACACTCCATTCATTAAGCACATGAAAACAACAGGTGCATTTGCCAGTCCAAACGGCACCACTGTGAATTCATAATGACCGTACCTTGTTCTAAAGGCGGTCTTGCTAATGTCCTCATCATTTATTCTCACTTGGTGATATCCAGATCTGAGATCTATTTTTGAAAATATTTTCGCATCCTTCAACTGATCAAAAAGATCATCGATCCTTGGCAGAGGATACTTGTTCTTGACATTTAACTTATTCAACTGCCAGAAATCAATGCACAACCTCAACGTCCCATCTTTCTTCTTCGTGAATAGGACCGGGGCACCCCACGGTGACACGCTGGGGCGAATGTATCCCTTCTTTAGTAGCTCTTCGAGCTGCAATTGCAACTCTTTCAGCTCTAGCGTACTCATTCTATAAGGAGCCTTCGAAACTGGCGCTGCTCTAGGCATCAAATTTATAGAAAACTCGATGTCCCTCTTTGGAGGTAGTCCAGGTACCTCCTGAAATACGTCCTTGAACTCTTTGAGTGCCTGGTGGTCTTCCAGATTTGAGACTACATCTTGAGATGCTTCTTCCACCCGAGCTGCAAATAATTGACATCCTTTCCGGTAACATTTCTTCAGTTGCATGGTTGAGATTTCCCTAACAGCCACGGCTCTAGGAATTCCTTGGACTATTACCTAATTTCCCTCCTGTTTCAGGCATGTAAACCTCTTGTTACGGCAGTCCAGAAGAGCATGGTGCTGGTCCAACTAGTCCATCCCAATTAAACAATCGTATGAACCTAAAGGAAGAATGTTCAATTCAGCCTTAGTGCTCATTCCTTTCATGTCTACTGAACAGGACTTAACCAATTTAGTGACCATCCTTTTGGTTCCTGTGGCCAATTTCACTAGGCAAGACTTTTCATGTCTGCTTCTTGTTAAATGAAAACTTTCCACCACTCTAGGATCTATATAACTATGGTTAGCCCCTGAATCAATTAAAATAACAAGTGGTCTGTTGTTGATCGTACCTTCCACTTCAATCATGTGCAATTGAAATTATGTCTGCTTGTTGTCCAGGGCTGCGTAGATCCTCGGCATTCTGCTACCCATATCCTCCACTGTTTCAGCTTGCTAAACAGTATGGACAGTCCTCGCTTTATCTTTTCTGTGGGGGCAGTCTCTGTACCTATGATTCGCTTTACAGGCCCAACACTCTATAGGTGGCGGTCTTAGCATCTGCTCACTCCCTTCAACTTTCTTGGGCTCTCTAAAATATGACTGTCCCCAAGGACTGTTCCTGAAAAAGGGAGGCTTGTTTCCCTTCTGCCTCTGTTCTTTCTTAAACCTCTTCTGGTCATCCCAAGCCTTCCGAAAGGTAGGCTTTTCTCTTTGTTGTTCGTATAAGCATTTCACCTTTCTTATGGTTTCTTCCATGGTCTTAGGATCGTCATATTGAATCTTGTCACCAATGGAAGGTGGCAGTCCACTCAGATACCTATGAATTTTTACAGCCTCATCTTTGATGAACGGAACATACTTCAGTAGTTCCAGAAAACTTTGTTCATACTCATCAATTGTCATGCTACCCAACTTGAGTTCGAAGAACTCCTTCATCTTTCTGTCATAGTATCTTTTGGTCAGGTATTTCTTCTCGAAATACCTCTTAAACTCCTTCCACGTGACCTCTTTCTCTCTAATGTGTTGCACCTGCACCAACTGATCCCACCACATGGATGCTTTTCCTTTCAGCTGGTACATTGCAATTCTTCCTTCTGCATGGGCAGAATAATTCTGCAGTTGGAAGTATTTCTTCATACCCAGCAACCATGTTTCGGCATCTTCTTCCTTCTTATGTTCACCATCGAATGTAGGCGGTTTAATCTTGTTGATTTCCCCTTTCAATTCATTCCTTCCAGATTTTCACTGTTTTCTGGTAGGGGACGGGCTTGAACTACTGTGTGTCTTCTTGCCATAATGCTTCGAGGAGAGACGGTAATGTCTGCTACCACTCCTCGATCTTCTTCTCCTCTCAGGGGTTCTGACACTTCTTGATCTGCTTGTGTCACTCTCTTTTTCCAATTTCTTTTCTATTCTTTCCAGGCTCTTCAACATTTTTAAGTTGAATTCACCCTGCCAATCCTTGATTTTCATGAGCTTTCGACTATCAGCAAGGTGAGCCCGGGCATCTTTCTGCAATCTTTCAATGAGTTTCATCATATGTTCTTCCTTATCCGTCTCTTTTCCGTTCCCATTAGAGTTTGTTCATTCGACTCCTGGGTTGACATTCCTTCCTACCCTTTTGTCCTCTATTTCAGAGGCAATCAACACCTCTTTCAATTCCATACTCGGCGTCAGTTTTCGGTTGTCCTGACACTCGTTGAACTCTGCACACATGATGTGCAGCCAACCGAAGTTTGTAAGGCCTTAACCCTTCAAGAAAACTTACAACATTCATAATCCAATGTGAACAAGAAAAAAAAAAACGTTTTGACTTCACAAAGTTTTATGAGCTCTGTCCGGCTCTGCAAATTCCAGGACTTCGGAACTTCGGAATCTTGATCCACGAAGATCTAATAGTTAAATCTTCATAACCAAAGTCACCCTTTCGCAACTCGCGAGTTCGTGAGTCGAAGACCCTCGACTCATTTCCTCCAAACGTTGATACATGAGATGATATACGAGTATGGCTCCCTCCTCACTAGCGCCTGCTACACCGTTATACCTCCTGAGATTATAGGCATGGTCAAGTAACTCCTTGACACTCCGGACCATACCAGGGTCCGAAATTGGTCTTCTAGACAAAATTTCTCCTCTCACCCTCGGTCCAAAGACCACTCAACTGGCCCATCTAGGCTCAGTGTCGAAACCTTGGCTCTAATACCAAATTGTAGCACCACTTTTTCGATTAACAAACTTCGCGGAAATATAACACCCACTCTGGATTATAAAACAACATGCATTTAAGCAGATGAAACACATTTAAACTCAGAGTAAGTCATATAAATTATTGCTATCATAATTTTAAGAATGGCATTAACCATAATTCATCTGCACAACAGAATACATGATAAAATATAAGCACCACAGGCATGCAAAACATAACATTTAACATAAGTTGATACTTATCTTGAAACTGAGGTAATTCCACCAACCAGGTGAAGGCCTTCCACGAACCTCCCAGCCTTAGACCGCACTACTCATCAGCTCAACAATAGGTCACCCTCGAGCTGGGACTAAGCTCCACCCCAAGGAAAGGAATCCTAGGCTAGGCTGAGGTTACAGGGAAAACACACAGTCACGAGGAAGGAATTCTCTTCCAAGAACCACTCGCGCTCACTGCCCACAGACCCTCATTCCCCACATGCTTGTTCCACCCCAGGAGTATACACCTTCTCTGTCACCTAGACAGTCTTTCGGCTACTAAACTCCCTTGCCTTGGGTTACAGCAACAGACCAGACCGGAAGTCTCCGGGTTCTGTGGCAGCTACAGGGTTCATTCCAAGAGTCCTCTCCTTCCTCTGTGCACTCTCTCACCTAGAGAGAGACGCTCACAGGCCAAACCACATGTTCATCCAACCTCAAACACCCCTCTCGCCTAGAGAGAGTGTCTCACAAATGGTCACAAGCCATACACAGTCCCGCACTGCGCAGCTGCAATTACCCACGAAAATATAGACAACGGCCTTCCCCAAAACGGGTTCAAAAATGGCAAAATGGTCTCACGGTCACGGCTTCGGGACAGAGGCTTCACGCACAAGTTCCATTTCAGATAGAGGATGCACACGGATTCCCAGACACCACAAAGGCTTTTTGGTTCAGAACGGAGGCGAATCTGGCTCTTTCGGAATCAATCACATGCTTCTGGTTCAATACGGAGGTATACACGGGTTTTCTCAGAGCCAGACACAGGATTTTCAGAACACAGAGACGCACGAAGATTCTCTGCAGAACTTGGGTTCGTCATACTGCTCAGAGCCCGTACACGCTCAGGCCGTCTGATCGAATGAGAGCAGGGGCCCCTCCCACAGCTCACCTTGGCCGTTTTATTCGCATGCACCAGGGTTGACACTTGTCGCCCTGGGAACTGCATGCGTTCCACCAGCACGCATCCCTTCCTCATGGTTTAGAACTTAGGATAAAACATGAAATGCTCATGCCTTTTTTAAATAATATTAAAAAATTATTCCCAAGGCTGAAGCCCCCTAGGCTTAACACTTAACGCCTTTTCCCACCCTCCAGCCCCTAATTCCTTTCCTTCTCTATGGAAGCTTAGTCCCCCTTCACTCATTCATCGTGGTCGGTCTACACCTGGCGGTGTTTATAAATTTTTATTAATTTATTCTATGTGATTACATAAACATCAGCAGGCTCCTGGCCTTCAACACTTAGGCTCCCTGGCCTAACAAACACATAAGCCACCAACTTATAAAAACTTGGCTCACCAGCCTATAAAACATAATTACAATTCCTTTCAGAACATGATTTACAACAAGGCTCGGCCTTGGGGACACTACAATTCCCCTCCCCTTATTTTTGCACTGTCCCCAGTGCAACTTACACTGTCTCTGCAAGCCTTTCAAAATTTTCAAAATGATGTTGGTACTCTGCCCACATAGCATCTGCATGCTCCCATGTCATGTCCTCAGGACCGTACCAGGTCCACTGGACCTTTACAAGCTTTATAGCTCGATTCCAGAGCTGTCTACTTTTCCTGTCCAATATGCGCACATGATGCACTTGTAGGACACCTTCTGGTTCCACCTAAATCACATTCCAATCGATAACATTATTAGCATCAGGTACATATTTCTTAAGCAGTGAAACATGAAACACATTATGTACAGTCATAGATGCAGGTAATGCAAGCATGTATGCAACTGGCCCAATCCTTTCCAGGATCTCAAATGGCCCACAAAATCTTGCTGCCAATTTGGCGCAGCTTCCCAACTTCAAAGAACTCCTGTTAGTCCTCACTTTCAGGAAAACATGGTCACCCACTTTGAATTCTCTATGGGTTCTGTTACTGTCGGCGTAACTTTTCTGCCTATCCTGGGGAGCTTTTAGATTCCGTTTAATTTTTATCATTTGATCTTCCATCTCTTTGAGCAGTTCAAGCCCAACAACTGCTCTGTCGGCTAGATTATCCCAGCTCACTGGAGTGTTGCACTTTCTTCCATAAAGTGCTTCGAATGGGCTCAT
>ML777830.1:353222-370259 GCA_009831015.1 Picea engelmannii | reverse complement strand
GAGGAAGGAATTCTCTTCCAAGAACCACTCATGCTCACTACCCACAGACCCTCATTCCCCACATGCTTGTTCCACCCCAGAAGTATACACCTTCTCTGTCGCCTGGACAGTCCTTCGGCTACTAACCTCCCTTGTCTTGGGTTACAACAACAGACCGGACCGGAAGTCTCTGGGTTCTGTGGCAGCTACAGGGTTCATTCCAAGAGTCCTCTCCTTCCTCTGCGCACTATCTCACCTAGATAGAGACGCTCACAGGGCAAACCACCTGTTCATCCAACCTCAAACACCCCTCTCGCCTGGAGAGAGTGTTTCACAAATGGTCACAAGCCATACGCAGTCCCGCACTGCACAGTTGCAATTACCCATGAAAATATAGACAGCGGCCTTCGTCAAAACGGGTTCAAAAATGGCAAAATGGTCTCACGGTCACGGCTTCGGGACAGAGGCTTCACGCACAAGTTCCATTTCGGATAGAGGATGCACATGGATTCCCAGACACCACAAAGGCTTTTTGGTTCAGAACGGAGGTGAATATGGCTCTTTCGGAATCAATCACATGCTTCTGGTTCAATACGGAGGTATACACGGGTTTTCTCAGAGCCAGACACAAGCTTTACGGATCACAGAGACGCACGAAGATTCTCTGCAGAACTTGGGTCTGTCATACTGCTCAGAGCCCGTACATGCTCAGGCCGTCTGATCGAATGAGAGCAGGGTCCCCTCTCACAGCTCACCCTGGCCATTTTATTCGCATGCACCAGGGTTGACACTTGTCGCCCTGGGAACTGCATGCGTTCCACCAGCACGCATCCCTTCCTCATGGTTAGGAACTTAGGATAAAACATGAAATGCTCATGCCTTTTTGGAATAATATTAAAATATTATTCCCAAGGCTGAAGCCCCCTAGGCTTAACACTTAGCCCCTTTTCCCACCCTCCAACCCCTAATCCCTTGCCTTCTCTATGGAAGCTTATTCCCCCTTCACTCATTCATCGTGGTCGGTCTACACCTGGCGGTGTTTACAAATTTTTATTAATTTATTCTATGTGATTACATATACATCAGCAGGCTCCTGGCCTTCAACACTTAGGCTCCCTGGCCTAACAAACACATAAGCCACCAGCTTATAAAAACTTGGCTCACCAGCCTATAAAACATAATCACAATTCCTTTCAGAACATGATTTACAACAAGGCTCGGCCTTGGGGACACTACACCTCTGATGATAATATTGTAAGAACCAAGCATTTAAGAGAAAACAACTGGTTCCAAAAAGCCTCCTTACCCTCATCGGGCTCATACAAGTTAAGGACCGTGAACGATTGATCCAATTCCTTGCTATAGAGTTTTGTACATAGACATGACACAAAAGAAAAACAATTAATAAGGGTGCATCTTGAGGAAAACCCTGTGATTATCCCCCCAAAGAGTCCATCCAAATCCAATCCACGAAAAACCCATCCTAGAAACAGTTTCATTAGATCACCAATAATTGTTCCATCGGGTCCCATGGATTCTTGAATTAGTATAATTTATGGCCATTCCAACTCAACAAAACACTTTGAGGTAAGTTTTTTATCCTCCCCTTGGGCCTCTCATATTTACAGGCATGAGCTTAATTTAGAACCCAAAAGCAGGGATGTGCCTACTCTAAGGATCCCTGAAATTAATCTTTGTCTACTCTGTGAAATTTCACAGTGGGTGTGTTCTTGTGCATGTTCTAGAGCTTACTTATGCCCCACTTTATTAGGACCATGAATTTTTAGACCGTCGAAACCCAACCCCCCTGAGAGGACATGGCTCTGTGAGGATTTTCACGACCTCGAAAGGTATGGGTCCCTACCATAAGAGGCAGAGGTGGAAAACATGAGAGATGGGCTTATGTAAACCTGAGAATTGTGAGGATAGAGGTTTAGAATCCTTTGAAATCCCGATAATAAATGGGTCACCTTTCCCCTTCACAGAAGGGAAATGCGCTAAAGCATCTCCTGTAGAGGGACCATGGATAAACATTTCCACCCTGAGAGGCCCATAATTCAATTGTTGGTCATAAACCAAGACAAAAGAGGTTTTTTGTAGGAAGAGACTTACCCATACCTTGACATGTATTGGAGCTCATTGTCCATATAACTTCAAGCTTACTCCACTGAGTAGGAAAAATTTCCAAATTGTCCCCAAATTTGTCCTAGGGGAGTTGATTCTCCATTCCATGTGGTTCACCAACATCCAAGGGAATTTTAATATCACCAACCAAGACATTAGGTTGAAGCTCCTTATTATCAGAGAGAGTGCCCTAATTTTGTGTTGCACCATCCCCCACCAAATGAGATATAGAAGAAGTTTGTGCATCCAACATCCACAAAGACATTAATACCATAGTCTAAACCTCCATGAGGCCACCTATCAGATCTCACAAACTTATTTTTAAATAGAATCTCGTAGTCTGCCATTACGTGCCCAACCTTATGACAACGGGAGCACCTAAAAGGAATATTTACGTAATCTAATAATTGAGTGTACGACCAATCACCAACCACCAATTTCATAGACTTGAAAATCCCTTATCAAGGGTCAAGATCAACCAGAATTTGCACTACATAAAAAAGACTACTTGTCTTGTAAGTGTCATCAGAGGTTATAAACTTCGCCAAGGCCTCTCCAATGGCCTTCAACTCCTTATCGGATAAAAAATCTAAGGACGGGTTTTGTAGTTTAATCCATGTTGGAGCACTAGTAAAACGCTCCTCCCGAGCATCAAACAATGGGTTCCATGGCTTAGCACTAAGCATGTCAATCCCAGTACCATTCACCCACCAATATTTTCCAAGCATCATCTTTGGTGTGAAAGAGAAACTCAATCCATCCTTTGGACAAAAGATGCAAAATCAAGGCATAATCTAAAACAGGAACCCTATAACATCCCTCGTTACCATCAACCCAAAAAAATTTATCCTATATCACAAGGTAATGCACCCAGCCCCAAGCTAAGTCACGCTACACAAATTTCTTCTTTTGATACCAACTCTAGCTATGAAAGTAATTCATATAAACAACTGCGCGCGCAACTAACTTTATGTTGCGCACAATGACTATTTCTCATTCGCATGTGCGACGATTCAAGGCCTCGAGATGGAATCTTGTTGCCATTACTACTAAAACTTGACTAAAAACTAGCATTTATTAACTATCATGCCCTACATATGCAATAATTGTGCAAAACTAACAATAATATGCACAACCATGCATAATTACATACGGTTATCAACAAACATAAATAACATAAACATACACACAATAAACAACATGTGAACACACGTAAAATAGCACTTATCTTTTATTATAATTCACCAAATGTGTGCATACCACGAACATTCCTCCTAGATGTAGATTATGTTGTTCATACACTCTCAACAACAGGTCACCCCCGAGCTAGGGCTATGACTCCACCAGGTCAAAGGCTCCTAAGCCAACTAAGGTCTAACCCACATCATAAAACAACACATGCTCAGGCACACACTCCAACAACGGTTCCCGGATCACCACCTCTCATTCCCCATAGCCTGTCCCACCCAAGGAAATGTACCCCCTTCTCTACTCAAGATTCCTTCGGGTTGTCCCACTTCCCTTCTAGGGCTTTAGCAACAAGCTAACCATAAATTCTCGTAGCTCTATAGCACTTCGGACACAAGATTTCTCAAGGAGTTACAGCACCCACTATCCCACACATGGGAAAAACTATTCCCAACAACTCTCCCACCCAGAGAGAATGCTCCACTAGCCTGAAAACCTACTTCTTCAACCCAAACTACCAAGGATTTACTGGGTAACAATGAGCTCCAACTTCTACTTAAACTCTTCAGCCAAGGTATGGATGATGGATGCAAGGATGAGTGAAATATTGGAAGAATGATGAATGATATTCAAATTACACTAAGTTCCCCACCTTATATTGGACGTTCCTATCTCAACACTTGTCACTCTAGGAAATGCCTTTGACTCCACTTGGTAATATGTTCCTCTCCCTTAGGAACCTATGATAAAATTATAATATAAATCTTATGACTTAGGAATAATAATATTTTATTCCTTGGCTTAAGCCCCCGTGACTTAGCCCCTTTCCCTCTTGTGAAGTCCTAGCCCCCCATACTTTTTCGTCTCACTTGGTCTACAACAATGATGTATTTTATTAGTAAAAACAAGTGTGATTACATATTACATTTGTTTAATCTTGTTGGCCTAAATCACATTGGCAATCTGGCCTTAAAATGTATATATATACAAAGGCACTCTGGCCCAAAACATCTTGGCTCACCAACCTATAAAACATATGTACATTTACAACTTAGTGTTCGTCCTAGGGGTATTACAAACTCAATGTGACTGCACCCATGCATTGAGTGATGCCAACGAGACCCTCCTACCAAAAAACTTCCCTACAAGCGCACGATCATCCAAATCTACTATCTAGCTAAATTGAAGATCCTTCCCTAGTACCAATGAAACCCCTCTACCACGCGACTTAACAACCCTCCTACACTTTCGACTAGCACTCCTCTTCCCAGCAAATAAGACACCACCCATAATTCCTCAAGGTTCAAATTTTTGCCAAAACCTAGAAGAATGAAAAAATAACATGGTTGAGACCAGTTTGTGTTTCCACAAAGTGAACTAGAGGAAGAATATTGTGTGCATACAAAGAACCTTTGACCATGCCACTCAATCCATAAACTTATCCAATGGTTGCATCCCCAGGACATTCATTTTTGTTGATATCTTGGGTAGTTGCAGGATGTATTAACCTCCACGTGTAACCTTGACAAGACTAGAATATTATCGGAAGCAAGAGAAACTCTAAAAGCCTTAGACATAACCCTAGAAGACAAGTTGGCTAAAGAGAATAATTAATATTGAGTTTCTAGCCTCCAGAAATAGAAGTCTGCATAGACAGCTAAGGTAGAGCAGTATAAATACATGATGCCAGAGCTCATTTGGACACACACATCTTGCAACTACATAAAGGTAAGAGTGCGCATTGCAGAAACTGGGTAAGTGTGCAAGTCTGGAGAGTAGTTGCAACTGCAGCTACTGCTACTTGTATTCTCTGTTTAGGCTTGGACTTTCTATTGGTTATGGTTTGGACTTTTTGCCTTGTGTGATAGCTCTGGAGAGAGGTATGCAACATTGATTGGCGGGTTTGCTTCTCGAATCATTCTCTGTCAAGGTTAAGGTGTTGGGGGTGGCTTCGACCTATGGTTGGGTGAAAATATTGCTATATTGTCTATGGTTAAATGAGCACATCTATTATTTCTAACAGGTTATGGGCCCACACTATCTTCGGACAATCTAACCACTATAAGATAGACTGGGAGGATTTGCTCAGTTATAGTTGCAGTTGCAGTCAATTTTTTTTGCAGCGACGAAACCCTAACCCTCTTGTTGAGACACCTTAAGTGAAGAGATTGACCTAATTTATGGATAGCCTAGTGCGCCCTAACCTAGTGCACCTCCTGGTACTCTCAGCAAGCCAAGATGCCAAGTTGAGTTTTTGGTCAAAATCAAAGGTTGACCAAGTCAAATTCAAAGGTTGACAAAGTCAAAGCAGTCATGACTTACTCTATGAAGTCAGAAAACAAGTTAGAAGGGGATTCTAACTTCAGAGCATGGAATACAAGGATTGACCTCATCCTTGCCAAGAATTAAGTGTTGGATATTGTGAAAGGAAAGATCGTAGAACCACGGTTTGAAGAAGGAAAAGAGAAGGAACCTCAAAACGTTGCAGTTATGGAGAAGTTCAAAGAAAATGACATCAATGCCATGAGTATCATAGTGGACTCTGTAAAACACCACTTGATACCCTACATCTCTTGTCTTGAATCATCTAAGAAGATGTATGATGCCCTAACTAACCTCTTCTCAGTCAGAAACATTGGACAAGTAATGAGTATGAAGAATGAGCTTTGTGACATGAAAATTAATGATGATGACAACATAACATCATACCTTGTGAGAATCTCTCAGTTAAGAGATCAACTACAAGCTATTGAAGAAATCATTTCAGAGAAGGAACTAGTAAATATAGTACTCAATGATCTTCCGAAGAAATGGGATGCATTTGCTGCAAGCATGAATACAAGAAAGGATTATCCCACATTTGAAGAACTCTGGACTTGTTGTGCATAAGAAGAATCAAGGATTAATGCAAAAGAGAAATCCCAAAAGAAACATGATGATCAAGTTTTCACAGCAAGGTTCAAGAATTTCATAAATAAGAATAAGTTTAGCTCAAGGAAGAAACAAAATCAAGAAAAGGATATGTCAAAGATGCAATGCTTCAAATGTCGAAAATATGGTCACTACAGGAACCACTGTCATGAGTTAGGAAAAAGGAAGGAAACAGATGAAGCAACAGTTTTCGAAGAAAGGGAACCCTCTAAGAAGGCCAAGCAGGATAAAACAGACTTCTTCTTCTAAGTCAAGGTAACAATATTCTTCATAATTCTTGTACATACCATGTTTACATAGTTTCCGTATATATCTTGCATATCTATTTCCTAGAAGACAAGATGTTCAAGTGAAACAAATACCCATGGAAGAATAACAAGATAAGGATTGCTATCACGATGACTACAAGTTAAGAAATACACATGAGAAGATGAAGTACATTAACAATCCTTGGTAACAATTCATGTGGAAACTATTATATAAGTAACAACTGCCAGATAAGCCGAAATAAAAATCAAACTTGAAGAGACCCAGAAGAATTCAAAACAGAAAGAAGTCGGCAATCAAGAGGAAATTAGAAAGACTCGTGACACTTTGCAGAAGGCAATAAGGATGCAGACGAAAGCATGGACTCTCTTAGATGGAGGGAGTTGATTACAGATTTCCAAAAGAAGAACATGCATTCATGAATGAAGCAAGGATTAGGAGGGAGCTAATCCTAAATGATATGATCCATTGAGGATTATGAATTATCTATCTTTGTTCCCATTGAAAGTAGCAACCATGATAAGTAGCACATGTTCAAAAGAAGTCTTCCTCTAAAAGAAGCCTCGAAGTATTCTTGGTTTTCCATCTACATCCATGATCCTATGATAAAAGGAAGAAGTTAGAATCTTTAGGGCATGGAATCTATAGAAGACTCCATGGACCTAAGAGCTAAAGTGAAAGATGAGGAAGAACATGAAGATTCCAAGAAAGAAAGAAAAGCCAGAACAACCAGTTATTATGTTGAGAATCACAAGACTACCAGCTTGGTTTGAACCCACTAGAGGCAATCAAGCAGAAGAAATGGAAGTTATGATGAAAAATAGTATATGTAAGAAATTGTGAGAACGGGTTATGAATGGAAGCATTGCGAGATTCAAAACTAGAGGTTCTTTCAGAAGGAGGAGAGGAATATTATAACAGCTTGTTCCCGTAAACCAAATATACCTCTTATAGTCCTTGTAGCCCATGGCATGGCTTCCAGCATCTATTGGAACAATTATTCTTCTAGGACATATGTCTGGATTAGAAGAATAGTTCTTGTATCACTCTGTGGAGTGAGTGACTTATTCAACATCATTCTTGATTACTCAGATGGAGTATGGCTTCAAGAGATGATGCAGTTGATGCTATCAGATGATACTAATAGTGATGATGGTGCTCATGATTTAATCATGAGATAGCCTATGTGGCTATGATGATGCTACCGGTCAAATGATATGTTTCTGCTCAAGACCATTGCTTTCAATACTTCCCTATCTAGGAGGGAATGTTGATATTTTTGGTAGTTGTGAGAGGTATTAACCTCCACGTGTAACCTTGACAAGACTAGAATATTCTCGGAAGCAAGAGAAACCATAAAAGCCTTGGACATAACCCTAGAAGACAAGTCGACTAAAGAGAATAATTAATATTGATTTTCTAGCCTCCAGAAAGAGAAATCGGCCCAGACAGCTAAGGTAGAGCAGTATAAATATAGGATGCCAGAGCTCATTTGGACACACATATCTCGCAACTACAAAAATGTAAGAGTGCGCACTGTAGAAACTGGGTAAGTGCACAATTCTGGAGAGTAGCTGCAGCTGCAGCTACTGCAACCTGTATTCTCGGTTTAGGCTTGGACTTTCCATTGGTTATGGTTTGGACTTTCTGCCTTATGTGCTAGCTTTGGAGAGAGGTACGCTACATTGATTGGCTATTATGCCTAGGGTTTGCTTCCAAAATCATTCTTTGTCAAGGTTAAGGTGCTCGGGGGTGGCTTCGGCCTATGGTTGGGTGACAATATTACTATATTGTCTATGATTAAACAAGCACATCTATTATTTCTAACAATTTTCCCATTTGACACCTTTACAAAAATCCCCTAGAAGATCAACATTACCATGTGATCTGCCAGTGCTAGGACTTATAGTCTCGGGGATCCTTCCAGATGGTATTGTTCCCTCACTTGAGCTGACATCCTTTAAGTACGACACCAAGGAAGGATCCACTCAGGGATTCACAAAGATCACGTCCTCAGATAAGGTGTCTTCCAAATAGTCCATGAGTTGCAACTTGTCATCCATAATACAAAGGCTTACTTCATCCCCCCATATGTCACCAGTGCCCTACCACAACTCATGCAGAAACCCTCAGTCCTAAGAAGAAAAACCCTAGCCCCATCCATAAATAATCTTGTTGTTAGTGACATGATACATGCCAATCAAATTAAGCCCAAGTGATATGAGCCCATGGAAGTTTGAGAGTCAAAGAACATGGATTTAGAATAGGTGTTGTCTAATTGTTCTACGTTTTGGCCCTTCTCGCCAGAATCCAATGACATAAATCTACATGAAATCACATTTTCATGTTGTTTAAATTGCATTTTTGAATGCAAAAATGGATTCATCGTGTTGAAGAACCCCCAAGGCACTCTGATTATAGATAATTAACCACTCAAATCTACAGATCCGACAATTTCTCACCAAATTTTGGGCAAAATTAAACAGAAAATATCCCTAGAAAAGGGCCAAAATGTAGAACAATTAGACTACGACTTTAGAATATCTTTCCAGTGTGGGTCAATTAGTTATTATATATTATATATAGTTTGTTATTGTATACATATAATATAATTTGTTATTAGATATTATTTTTCTCTTAGAATAATTAATGATTTAAAATGTTTATCGTATTTCAAGGTTACTCCATTGTGAGTTTTATTTTTGTAGAGATTGGAAGTAGTGATAATTAAAATAATTCATATTTAGTATTTCAAGAATATTTATCATATCTCAAGATGATCTTATCAAAATCATAATCAAGGTGAGGTTTATATGTAGTTAGATATTGCCAAATAAAAATATGACACATAATCATCATCGGCTTTTATAGATCCAACTCAACAATTATCATTGACCCAATCATCATCGGCTTGACATAATCATCATCGGCTTTTATAGATCCAACTCAACAATTATCATTGACATAATCATCATAGGCTTTTTTTTCCTTATGAGACCCATTTTAGACCCAAAATTTACTCTAATGAAATTATTTTTTTACTCTTTGCTTTCATGCATTTTCCCCCCACATATTAGGCATTGTTTCTTGCCTAACAAAGTAATAGGTAGTATTATTCAATTTCCTAGTTATTTCCTAATCATTTTCTATTTGTTTATCATGCTTTCTTTTTCCATTATTTATGCTACACCACTTTTTCCTACGTGTTTGCATATGCACATATATGGCACATACATATTTCAGTCCTACACCACCATATGGGTGAGAGGTTCATCATATGGGTGAGAGGTTCATCGTTGCATGATAAACATAGCTCAGCCACATAGCCCCATCATATAGCGATATTCCCTCCCTATTATGTTGAGTCATATGACCTTCTACCTATGTCATATAAGAAAATTTCACAATCATATCACTTCCCTTTCATGTTGTGCTTCTCTTCTTAGTATATCTTGTAGATTTTAACTATCATTATTGTAAACTTCTTTTTCTTAGATAGTCACGCTTTGTTTTATTACATATTAGTGAAGCTTCGATAACACTTCATGTCAAGTTGTAGTATTGCAAGGGAGGGATTTTAGTATATGAAACTTTCACTTTGCATTGTTCATACATATATCCTCGCATATCCCTACACCAAATTTTGTTGTGTACTATCATTGAATGAAACCTTCTAGTGTAGTTTTGTGCATCATGTATTAGCTATACCAATGCCCACCTTAGGACAACCACGAGTATTTATATAAATTCATATGGTGAATTCACATGTGCTAAATAATTTCTCTTTCAATGTCCCTTTTATGATCTGAATATATAATCAAGGGTTCGTAATCTATCCTTAGGTCCTTACTTTAATACTTTTGGGGTCATTAGCGGGTCTCTCGTGGTCTTTGAAATGATCTCTTTCCCTAGTTGATTGCTTTTGGCCCAGCACATTCATAATTGAGTCAATCTCTTATCTACTTGTGAATTGATTAGGCCTCCTTGCACCCAAATGTTGACCAAATTTGTTACTAATTCATCTTTGAGACTAAGAATAACTTTATCTTTGGTGGGTGTGCTCTATTTATGAGTCAGCTTTGGTCCTTTTTTTGGTCTCTTTTTGTGGCTAGCTTATTATAAATGGTTCTCATCTTACTAGATTTGTCCCATGTTTCTATGTTGATAGTGCATTTTATCTATAGGATAGAAGACATATTTTGGCCTTAACAAGAACAAGTGCATAATCAACAAAACATCACCATGAATTACAACTTGGTAAAAGAAGTTAAAGGATTTCCTATTATATTGCAATGTTTAGTATATATGTAATGCGAAAAAGAAAAAGTAAAAAGATAATTTGAAGTGATGATGAATGTACATGCATGATAACTATGCCACACATGCATATGTATTATGTATTAATTCAATTGAATCAAATGAAACTTTCCAATACATATAGTGAAACAAGGCTCGAAGCCATTAGAACAATATACGCATTATAAGCTCAACATGTCATTTTTTATGGGAATTGAACCTGGGTGGGAAGGATAACAATCATTCCTCTCAACCATCCAAGCTATACCCAAATGACACCATGAATCACAACTTGGTAGAAGAAGTTAAAAGATTTCCTATTACGATGTTATTAAGTAATTGCACAAAATATTGCAATGTTTAGTATGTATGTAATGCTAAAAAGAAAAAGTAAAAAGATAAATTTGAAATGATGAATGTGCCATGTATGATAACTATACCACATGTGCATATGTATTATCAATAAATACACACCAATGTGTATTAATGGCCCTTGGGAACATGATTATATTCCATTTTGATTCAATAACTTTTAATTAGTTTTAATAATAATATACAAAATTAATTTGTCTTCACATAATAAATAAAACATTATTTATGTCTGTTATTTAATATAATTTGAGTGGATTTGATAGTTAAGAATAGAATATGTGTTCTCTTTTTGAAAGTTACAGATTCAATTCCAAAAGAGATAGAGTATGTATATGTCGATAGACCTGAAATTTAGATTGAACCTTGCATGGAAGTCTTGTCCCACGCATGGAAGTCTTGTCCCACAAACAAAAAGAAGAGTATTAACAACACTCAAAACTCAATATCTTTATCTATACAAGATTGAGAAACACTCAAAACTCATTGTCTTTACATATACAAGATTGAGAAGAGAATGGGAAGCGTTGCAGAGTTGTATAAATTTGGAGGCAAGCAGAAGAGTAGAAGAGGAAAAGGTCACAGCGAAGGAGCAGGCAAAGCGGATTGATGGATCTGTTGTTACTGAGAAATCTCGATATGCCAAGGAAGAGAGATTGAGAAATCTCGATATGTCAAGGAAGAGAGATTTACCTGAAGAGACCGACAATATCGATAACGATATTCTCATAAATTCAAAGAAGCCTGCTCCAACAATTTCATCGGACCGTCATCAGATTGGCCAAAGACAACCATCCCAACCTGTCAGTGCGAGTGGCAATGAATCCAATCTGAATCGCAATCCCAATGAAAGAAAAAGAAAAAGGAATGGTAATAATGGCAACGTGAACATGGACACAGGCAATGATAATAAGGCTGTTTCCCATCAGGATACACTGTTAAACCGTGCTAGAGAAACCGAGGTTCTGGAGAATACTACCAGTTTTGCAGCAGACGCTACGATCGAAGCGCCGGGTAGAGTTGATGTTCAGGCGGGTTGGGATGAAGGAAGTGCTGGACATAGTTCTATGGATATTGATTAGGACAGTTCAGAGATTGACTCCATGAAAACTGAATGGAGATCCGACCGGGAAGATGATGAGAATTCTGAAACGATGGAAAGCCATCAGGGTCTAATGTCCCCATAAGTGATTGTTAAAATCCTTATTTATGAATTCCCTTAATGGTGTTTGAAAACAATTCTCATTGTTAAAATCCAATTAAATCCTTAAATGAATTTCTTCATTGCATGTGGGATTTTAAATATTGTTGTTGCACACTCTGCATGTTGAATTTTATTTGTGTATACAGATGATGTACTTGGGAATCTTAATATTGTCATATATGTTGTTTTGTTGTTTATGAATATGATCACTATGAGATGAAACTAATGCAATAATTTTGTAGCTATGAGATAAGATTAATGTAATAATTTTGTAGTTATATAGTTATATGATACAAAAATAATGTTATTATTTTCTCGATATGAGATGAAACAAAAAACAAATGTCATAATTGAGAAAAGATGTGATTCATTTTTTCTCTTGGTTCGAGTTATGATAAGTACATTACATTGGCATTATTCCAAAGAAAAGAAAACTCTAATACCTATTTTGAGGCACTTTTCAGCACCCTTCAAATATGAACCCACATGTGCATATGAGTGTACATGTGAAACACAAGTGTCAAGTAAGGATGCTTAATGAATTAAAAAAAAACAAATGTCAACTTTTTAATGAATAAAAAAAAACAAATGTCATAGTTAAGGATACTTAATGAATAAAAAAAACAAATGTCATAATTGATGTGACTTTCATTTTTTGTTTTGCCTTGGTTTGAGTTATGATAAGTGCACTAAATTGGCATTATTCCAAAGAAAAGATGTTATATCTATTTTGAGGCACTTTTGAGCACCCTTCAAATATGGACCCACATATGTATATGAGTGTACATGTAAAACACAAGTGTCAAATAAGAATGCTTAATGAATACCTATTTTAAGCCACTCTTCAACACCCTTTAAATATAATGTGCATGTGAAACACAAGTGTCAAGTAAGGATGCTTAATGAATACTTATTTTAAGCCACTTTTCAACACCCTTTAAAAATAATGTGCATGTGAAACACAAGTAAGCATGCTAGATGGAGTTTTTTTTGTGGATGTGGTTAATCCATATTGTAACTTCCTAGTGAGAGCAATGAGGGCCCAAGGCCAATGCCCTTTAGTGAATACTTGGTGCAAAAAATAAGTGGAACATGTGAATGGAATACATTATAAGTGGGAAATGTAAATAAATTATTGGATATGTTGTGTTTAGTGTTTGAATAGTTTTTAGATTTTGAATGTTTTTTTATTAAAACATGAACATAAAGTAATAAAAAATAAGTGGGAAATGTAAATAAACTATTGGATATGTTGTGTTTAGTGTTTGAATAGTTTTTAGATTTTGAATGTCTTTACTTAAACATGAATATAAAGTAATAAAAAGGTAAATATAAGAATACCATATCAAAATGACTAAAAAGATAAAGAGGGTTTAGAAATTAGTTAGTGATGATGTGAGGATAAGAAGGGATGAGAGAGATGTCAACTATAGAAGCATGAGTTGTCATGACCATGTACACATTGAAGAGTAGATAATGTATCAGTTTCATGCAGAGATTTGTATAACCTAAATTTCATTTTGTTGCAAGTTTTCTTTCTCCATTCTTTGTTTACTCCTTATGTGAATTTTCTCCCTGTACCCTAAGAGCATTGTCACTCTCTTGTATTCTATTAAAATTTGGTTTTTGCCTTGAAATTTTGTAGACAGAGATTACCCACACCATCAAGTAGGGTAGTGACATTACTACTCGTGGTTATAATATGCATGGAGAAGAAACATGATGAATGTGCTTAGTATTTATATGAGTACCCCTGGTCGAGTGGACAAGTTTGGGGAGATTTAAGTTGCACAAACTAATCTTTGTTGTGTCTTTTTTAGTTGTTTTCTCTCCCATAGAGGATGTAGGATAGTGTATGGTTTTCTTTGAGTTAATCGTTGTTGAGATTTGTTACATGTTATCCCCTCTCACCTAGGGGAAACTAGAGGATATAATGTCTTATGCTCCACATTGCAGACAGTGATCCCAATGAGATGATTGATCAACATTCTCCACAAATAGAATCCCCTTAGATGTCTCCCCCCTCATCATATCTCATTTCATTTCACCTAATCAGCATGGCTCATCGGAGGATGGTGGTCCACCACACGAGGTACATTAGTCATTGTTTCATATAAAGTGTTACATTTAATGCATTAATTTAGGTGAGGATCATGGGTTGAAATCAGATAATGGATCATGATGCTTAGAAGTTGTGTTTCTTTCCTTGTTTCACCTTGGTGGTAATCATGTGTCCTAGTGTTGTCACTCTTTCCTTTTCAATCTCCTATATTTTGGAAATGGATGTTACATATATCCCAAAAAGGTGTATGCCTTCATCCTCTTATGAGAAGAAGGGATAGAATGTTGAGGTTGTTGTAGTCGGTAAAAAGAAGTAAAAAATCATGCTATAAAAGAAATAATAAATAATGGATGAAAAATGACAAATCAAAAGCCAAAGTTAGCTTGAGCCCTACCCCTTTGCTATGAGTAAATCGCTCGTATTCCTAAAACACTGTATGCATATCAAATTAAAAGGACTTCATCCCAGTGAAAAAATAAACACATGAACCTAAAAAGGGGACTTGCAAAGCAAAGAAAAAAATATATCAAAAGACAAGAAGGGGTTTGGAATACACATTGTCGAGGAAAGGGTAACTCAAGCACCAAGCACTCCCTCTACAAAGGTGCTCATGGAGATGAACCCACGCGTGGACTTGAATGTCAATGGCACCATGAGCATGAAGTAAACCCCATACCATCTCATTCACTTATACTTGCATTTTGATGGGTTTCTCAAGAACTATCCCTCTACTTGTGTACTAGCACACCCAAAAGGGTATTATGATGGCCCTCCCATACCTAAACTTGGAAAATTGCATAAAGTCTTAATCTAGTGTGAAGTTTGAAGAAGATATTGTTGATGGGCGAAATTGACCGCTCGTCAACTGGAAGAGTGAATCCGGTCCAGGGTTGTCTAATTAACCCAAGCCGTTTGGATTAATTCACTCCGACGGGTTTAGCGGCTCCGTTGGTTGATCTAAGTCCTAAATAAAGCGAAAAAATAACTAAAAGAAATACAATAACCTAATAAATAACAATCGCTAAAATCTATATGTACATTTAAATATATATAGGTACAATTTATTTAAATAATATATGTATAATAATTCTATATACAATCTGTACAAATCACGAGTTTTAATCTAAACTCATAAAAATCGAATGTAAATGGGTTCCTTTAACAACAATAATAAAGAAAGTGAAAATACTATTTAATTTTTTTTTTTGGTTTGTTTTCTTGGATGTATACATTCCTGAAATCAAATATTAAACGACTTAATCGAACAGAAAATTATAGATAATGGAAATCATACCATATATATAAAACTTCTAAAATAAACAAGCAAACGAAATAAAATAACAAACTAACCTATTAATGCATCCAATGTATGTTTAATAGAGAATATCCAACCACCTTATCCGGGAAGTAAACTTGCAACGGATCTTAAGATTGTTCCGAACAAATGCGAAACGAATATGTTGAAGATTGAGTTATGATAATAGAACATATAATGGATACAGTCACAGTGATATTTATGATTTGCAAGTAACTACAACGAGATAAATCTTCTTGTAATAACTTGCATGTAAACATTCAACGGAAATTAGAGATAAATCTCCTAATTTAAATTGGATAGATGATCACTATGTATTGTATCTGAAATAGAAGATATGGACATCATATAAAAATGAATCATATCAACTTGCAATAAATCATGACGACGAAAGCAATCACCATCTATTATTAAATCGAAATAAACATAACTTGAATCAAAACATCATACAGAAAAGCTAAAGTTGTAACGTGCATTTTGTTCCATTCAAGTCTGTGATAAAACGCCCATACTCTTGCCCCAGGCCGAGATGATCCACTGTTTACAAAATGATAGGTTTATAAAGGTCTCGGGAAACATAATTGTTTATGATTCTAAGATCAAATTTGTTTCAAAAATAAAGGGGGATGCAACCACCCTGATTTTACTAAATATTCAAAAAATAACAACAGTCTATTTATGTTTATTCAAAATACATCATAGATATGACTGGGAGATCTTAAAAGTTCCTCAGATCAACTTTGAAATCATGGACCCCTGAATTATCCTGAAAGAAAAGGAAAATAGGAAGATTTCAGATATGTTTTCTGTCATTAATTTAGAAAATTCGAATTTTCTTAACTGGCTATAGAATCTTGTGATTCTGTAGCTAGTTATATTAGTAAATGAAATCTCATTTTATTTAATAAACAAAACAGGCTAATTTAATAATGAAATACAGTTTATTCAACAAATCAAATAATCTAACTTAAGAATGAAAACAAAAATGATATTAATTTAAAATATCATACCTCTAATTATGAAATCAAATCGTATCATGAAACTTTGGAATTTACAATGGCTAAGTTGCCTCTACGTTTTTAAATATCACATGACCTGTGGTTTTCATACGCTTTTCCTTCCCTTGGATGATAGATTCAAGCCTGTGGTTTTTGTTTGTTATTAAAATCTTAACCCGTGACTGTATGTTAACACATTCCCACTATTTCCTGTAGGTTTCTTTACAATTTTAACACAGTCATTTGGATGTGTAATATGTTGACTGGCCTGTTGAATGACCTTGGGATTGATCAAGGGTTTGCT
>ML777830.1:339045-352230 GCA_009831015.1 Picea engelmannii | reverse complement strand
CTCTTGTATCTTGTAATGTTGGTCTTACTTGATTCTATGAATCCCACTTGATGATGATACACCCTTGGAGATGGTATTGTTAATGACACTTTCATGCTTGTACCCAGAACACCATGCATTGTATGGTGGACATTGCACTTTGATGATGAGTGTTGGGCTAGGTGGTGACTTAGCACATTCGTTGAGGCCCTTCGGCACCTTTTTTACCTTGGATGTTACACAGATGAACTAGGGAATTCATCATATATCCTGATGTGTCACTCACGGGGTAAGAAGCCCATACACCTAGATGGTGCAACCTTTAGAGGACGTTAGGGTTTGGATGGACCCCATTACCCTTCATGATGATGAGGCACCTTTTTGAGAGGTTGTGGACCCTCTCCCATCATGACACCGTGCATGGAGGCTTGGACATTGCACATGTTGATGATGATGCCATGCTTGAGGTGACTTGATGCTTGCTTGGGTTGACCTAGCATTGATGAGTTGTCACTTGATTGACGATGAGACATGACCTTTTAATGAGGGGATGTGACCTTTTGACAATGCTTTTCACCTTTTAAGGAAAGACATGGATTTTGGAGGCCCTTGTACCCCTTGGAGGATGACATCACCCTCTTTTGGCATCCTACACTCACGCGTGTGGCTATTTTAGAGGATGTTTTTATGTATTAGCATTTTCTCTATATGTTGGAGGCTATTTTTGGGGTCGACTTGAGAACTACCCACCATGTATCATGGATTACTGTGTTTTAGGGGCTTCTAGAGAGGTAAAGCGTTAGGGTTTCCTCATATATATAGGCTAGTGCTTCTTCATTTGTAAATCATAACTCATCTTGTGGGAAATCATCTCTAATACTTGTTTTCTCTCTTACACATCATGGAAAACTTATGTGCACTTCTTATAGGTTGATTGTTGGTTTAATATCTCTCAATTTTACTTCTAGGGCTGAACCGGGTTCACATCTAAACAGGTTTCCAACAAAACCCTCTGAAACTATCGGCCCTCATGGTAAACCAGAAGGCAACACAACACACAGAGTGCACTGTGCAGTCTCACCCGAGATAGTTATATGGGTGACTACAATGCTCAAGTGCTTGCAGTCTAGGAATGAGTGGGGATCTAGTATTTTATTTTATCCTGTTCATGCATTGATCTGATTATTCATTCTATTATTCCTAGGATTCATTCATCTTTTAAGCCCATGCATGCATTCTAATAGATATATCTCAACCATTCATTCATTAGATAACCATTAATAGAAAGTAAACATGCAAGAAACATCACAAATAACACATGTTTTATCGTGGTTCACCCCCTCCTGGGCTACGTCCACAAAGATTAGGCTTCTCTGATTTTTTATTTTGTTTACTACAAAATATGGCACTACGCACACTACATATCCCATCATACAATCATGAAAAGGTTCAATAACCTCTATGAGAAGACTAGATCACACCAGGCTCCTCATCCTATGATCTAACCCTCAAAATCTAGCCTACTTGGATCTCCTATAGCTCAATAGAATTTACAAGTATCAACAATTATGAACTTATCACGGTTGAACAACAACTCAACCGACCCTGACCTAGACCTCATAGGTTTTTATTTATACTATTTTACAAGATTATAACCAGAACAATCTCTACCAAAACCCTAACCCTATCGTGGTTAGGTTTTCCTGCTTGTGCGCCTTGCATGTTGTTTTTACTTACACGTGTTGCTTTTCATGCCAGTTGTTTTGTCCCAAAATTAGGCCTTTCCTTCCAAAATTAGGTCTTTCCTCAAAATAGGCATGCACCTAACAGGCCCCCAACACTGACATGTGGCTTGTTCCGAACCACTCAGGTTGTGCATCCTCCTTGAACATCCTCTACCAAGTTGTGTAATTTTCCTTCTAGCTCTTCCCCTTTAACTCTGCTCTGTGAAACTTTCTTTGTGAGCTCTTCTACCCTCTGCACTATGATGTGATCCTTGAGAGATTTTTCACTCTCAACATGGTCATGTGCCATTCTCGTCTTTTCCTTCTCTAGTTTCACAATAATTTATGTTGCTTGCTCTTGGAGAGGTTCTAATTGGGCTAGCCTTGCCTGCTTGTTGTTTTGCGCAGTCTTCAGTTATGCCTGCGGGGTCTTCATCTCCTCCTCACCCTTCACTCGTTCTATGATGCTCATGGACTTTTGCCTCTGCTTCAGCTCATGGATTGCAGTGTTGATTACCTCCTCTTGTGGATCTAGTTGTTAGATCTTATAATATTCTTCTAGCATTGTCCATAGTTGTGCGGTCTTGTCAAACAATTGTGTGACTCTTTCAGCTTCTTCTTGCATCACTTCTACTTGCAGAACTGTTTGTTGTTCCCTTTCGGCCAAAAATTCCAGAGGAGTAGTTGGAGTTAATTTTTCTTTGAGCTCCTCAGTATCCTTCTTGTAGTTCTCGAGCGTATGCATGATGATTTGGATATGTTCTTCCACATTGCTCATGGTTGCCTGCACTGGCTATATCGTGATACCGTGTGACCACTACCGGAGTGATCATCCAGGTGTTGGATATGTTATCATGGATGTCACTGAGGTACCGCGCTAAGGTATCTGCCTTGCCACTTCTTCTCTTTGGGTTCGACGTGCTCCCCATGGACATGTACCGCGTTGCATGAAAGCGGCCCACTATATCACAAAAGTAAGAATAGGGAGGGTCTTTCCACCCGATGAGTGTTATTAGAATTAGTAGTCGGGAATAGTGGAAGTTTGTTCCCAAGTCCTGCGCATCATTCCAATCATCGAGGAACAGGTTCAACAGATATGGGGCCCGACTGAGCATGGTATTGTTTGTGCACTGAGTTGCAGCTGCGACAACCCCTACAGGGACCTCCTCCTTATGGCACTTGCGTAGCAATTTGCACGCCATTAGTTTTTTGGTCATCCTGGTGGTTGCGTCGATGATTATTTTGATGATGATCCCGCGCGAGCCTCTCTTTGTCCCATATGTTTTCTTCATTTCTTCGGCAAGGACCTTTTCTTTTGTCTTGTCATCTAGGTACTACGTGGGACTCTTGCCCATTGATGGCAGACCTGTGATGAACGCAATTAGTTCCATGTCGATGGAGACATGTTCTTCCATCCATAAGAAGCCTCCATGAAGGACTACCATCAACTACTTGACGCAATTATTTACTTATTTCCCCCTGTCAAAGTGGGGAATCTCCACAAGGTTCAGGATCCTTGTGTTTGCAAGGCATGTGGTCCATTGTTTTGGATGCATCATGGCGTCTCCAAATGGGTATGTGCATATACTATCCATGTATACTTGTTGCACAAATTCTGGGAATTTGTTGGTGTCGGCCACATCGTAATCCGAGTACCTTAGTCTTTCCACGCACCCTAGTAGAGTTGGCGTGGCCTACACCCCCTCTAGAATGTGCGGTAGCACAATTGATGAGTTGGGTTGCTTGCATGGGGACCGCGTGATAGGTTGTTTACCCTTTCTTCTTACCGTTGTGGTGGAGGTCCCAGCCTCTAGCACTCTCTCTTCCCCGCCTGACTATGACTACCCTAAAATATCTTCAATGTGGCCTTCCTCCTACTGCGCTAACCCTTCTTCAGGCTGTGGTCTCACCGCATCAAACTCTGTCCGCTAACTATCACCCACATTTGTTCTATGCAATGCTTCAACCCTCGTAGGTTGTTGTGGGTTTCCTATGGCGATTGGTTCATGCCTCTGCGCACTGTCGTCTGAGTCAATCTCCATGTTGGTCATTGTCGGGGCTTGTTCTTCTTCTTCTACCAGTGTAGTAGTCGCAGCTTCGACCTATGGTGAGGGAATTGCATCGACATCGAAAATTACCTCTCTCTGTGCCATTTCTTGCCATGCCTCTGTAGTTTCTTGTGGTGACCTGAAACTACTTTTAGTTTTGCGTGTTGTTTGGCTTTGTGCGCCAACCTTTGGAGGTGCCATCGTGGGAACTTCTTGCTTTCTATATTGAGCTTCGGCTGCTTGGAATCTTTGTACTCGCATGTTCGACTCTCATCTTTGGCTTTGTGGGTTTATGAATTTGCAATTTCACGATAAGTCTTGTTTGGCCCTTTCTCCTTTATATAGAGGGTGTCATTATTGCCCTGAATCGTCTTGGAGAAGCTTCTATGGTTGTGATTAATGCATTGAAGCTTGTCAAGTATGCTTCATTCAATTCCATAAATGCCCCCATTCGCGCCTTTTTTCCCTAACCATCATTTTTTTCTTTTCCGATCGTTGGTCTGTTTTCCGGTGCGTTGTACTTTTCCTTTGTGCGTCGGGACTTTTCCTTAGTATATAGTGTTTTTATTTCTGTCAACCATATGTTGCGCATGGTCATTTTTCCTTTTTGTCACTCTGATTCCAGTATTTATGCGCACGATGTTTCCTAGTGTTTTTGTATTTTCTTTCGTTTCTATTTTTGTATTTGTTTTTCCCTATTTTCTCCTTCTTATTTGTTTTTCTCATTTTTCTATTTTAATCTCTGCCATAATACACTTATATACGTGCATTTCTCACTGCGTTGTGATTTTTAAGGGTTAGGAGGTCGACTATCCCTGTATAGTTTCATTCGACTCATGTTGATCATTCCTTTCGGTTATTTTCCTCCCAAATCCTTTAGATGTACATATCCCCCATCTGTGATAGTATTTACTTCATATGGCCCGAGCCAATACATTCTAAATTTACTAGGATGTTGAAAGAATTTGTTATCATGGAGTAGGACTAGGTCTCCCTACTTAAAGCTCTTCTTCTTAATATGTTTGTCGTGCCAGGATTTGTCTCTTGATTTCTACACTTCCTGGTGAAATCCTGCAAGAATCCTATCCTCTTCCATCTCCATTAGTTGATTCAACCTCTCCTTTACTATGCCCCTTTCTATCATGTTAGTAATTTCTACTACACACAAACTAGGTACCTAAAATTCCAATGGCACTACTACTTCCTACCCATACACTAACCTGAATGGTGTATGTCCTATCAACTTCCTACATGTGGTCTTGTATTCCCATAGTACTGCTAGTATTTTCAAGTCCCAATTATCCATGTTGACATTACATATCTTTGTCAAATCATTTTCCAAGATTTTATTGAAGGCTTCTACTTTTCCATTTGCATGAGGATGATATGGTGTACTCTTCTGGTGATAGACTTCAAACTCCTCAGTCATAGCCCTGATGGTACTGTTGATAAAGTGAGTGCCTTGGTCACTCATCAAAATCCTTGGACATCCAAATCTAGTGATCACTTGCTCAAACAAGAAGTGTGTTGTTGTCTCTGCATTGCAACCTTTTACTAGTGTTGCTTCTGCGCCCATCTTGTACAAATGTCCCGTAATAAGTTGATAGTCTACAGTTCTGACTACTAGATTATTCTTCTGTGAAGTGCTAAACTCTTGTGGTGGAACCCATGTACTTAATTATTCAATAATATTAGTGAAATATCCATCAACTATTTGTACTGAAAACAACTGTGCATCAGGGAAGTTGTCTTCCAAGTTGGTAGGTTATTCTTCATTAGTTACCCTTGATAGGTGACCAGGTCCTACATTTAGCTTCCCTGGCTTGACTATTACTTTGAAACCAAATTCTTGGAATAACAATATCCATCTACAGATCCCCCCCACCCCAAAATTGGCTTGTTGACTAGATATTTGAGGGCAGAATGGTTTGTGAACATCTTAAAGTGTTTCCCCGATAAGTAGTGCCTGGACTTTTGAAGTGCATATACCATGGCTAGGCCTTCTCTTTCTATAGTGTTGTAATTCTGCTATGATTCTAACAATTTTCTGCCTGCAAAGGCCATAGGATGGTCTAATTACCCTGCTCCTAGTTGCGCCATAATTGCTCCAAGTGTTATGGTTGATCCATCTACATGCACATGAAATGTCTTTTCCCAATCTAGGAATACTAGGATAGGTGTTGTGACCATGCTTTCTTTTAAGGTGTCCAAACCTTGTTGATAGTCCTCATTCCACTGGAATTCGATGTCCTTCTTTAACAGTTTTTCCATTGGTATATTAATCTGCGCATACCCCTTTATAAATTTCTTGTAATATCTTGTATGTCGTAGTGTTGCTCTCAACTGGCGCACTGACTTTGGTGGTGGTAAATGGACAATGATTGCAATCTTAGCAGGATCCATTAGTAAACCTTGTTTACATACTATATGTCCCAACAATATTCCAAAAGTTGTCCCAAAAATGCATTTCTTAATATTCAATGATATCTAACATTGCCTGCATCTTTCTAACATTAGCCTTAATACTTCTACATGATCTTTTAACAACCTATATACAGTCCAGTCATCCAGGTATACTTCTAAAAACTGATGTATGAATTCCTTAAAAGCAGCTATCACTACCCTTGAAAAAATGCATGGTGCATTCTTCAACCCAAATGGCATGGCTGTGTATTGGTAGGATCCACATTCTGTAGCAAAAGTAGTCTTATACATGTCCTATGGAGCTATTTTGATCTGATGGTAACCTGAAATTCCATTTGTAAATGAATATGCTTCATGGCCTCCCACATTCTCTAAGACTTCATCTATAAAAATAGTAGGGAAAGGGTCATGTAAGCAAGCATCATTAAGTTTCCTCAAATCTACACAGATCCTCATCCCCCCTTGTTTCTTTTCTTGGACTACCATAGGAATATCCATTCAGATTTCTCTATTGGTTCTATGATACCAGCTTCCAACATTCTGTCAATTTTTGCTTTCACTTTCTGCGTATACACTGGATTCAGTCTATAAGGTCTTTGTCTAACAGGTCTTGCCTCAGGTTTGAGAGGTATCTTCATCTCTCCTAGCTCTCTTGCTATGTCTTTCATCTTTGTAAAGGTCGTTGGGAACAGGTCATTGTATTCACGCAGTAACTCTGTTATTATTTCTATTGTTTTCTCATCCAAATAATCTCCAATACTTACCATTTTAGGGTTATCAGTCATCCCAATGTTGAATTTCTTAACTCTGATTGGTGCAGCTAATACTTCTGACTCCAAAGATGGACCTTCCACCTCTCTTTATCCTTCAACTTATTTAATCTGAATGTTGCGTAGATCATCTTCATCTGGTGCTTCTTCTTCAACGTGATAGCATGAAAGTAGCTCTTTGACAGTCTGTCTATTTTGTTATTGATATTATATCATGAGTTCAACCTCTGGTTCATCAATAAATATCACACCTCTTATCTTCTTCAGCGTTGAATAAATTATGGGGTTCTCATGTTCAAATGAGAAGGTTACTATGTTGTAAGGCTATCCATTATGTAGTACCTATGCGCATATCCTGGTCTACATCCTAGTTCTATGGGATTCCTTCCAATGTATGGATGAAATGATGAGGCCATTCTTCTAGCGATGTCATCCTCCATTGTGTTCTGCACTTCTCCAAATGTTGTGTTGGTGTTCCTTGCCCATCATACTTCTGCATTTTATTTCTCCCCTGTTCTGCGTCGAATCTAATGCGCAGTAGTCGTTTACATTGGTACCAGTCCTTAATTGTTTCTTTGTGCACACCCCACCATCTTGTAGGTGTGACCTTGAGTGCAATATCTAGGGCTAAGAGGCTCTGGTTTTCTAATACTTCTCCTTCATATTTTGTCAGAAATTCCTCTAATTCATTTACCCCATGAAAATTGGAAGGTTATCTTATCTCTGTACCAACCCATCTTACTGTGTGGCCTATTCTTGTGCACCTTCTTGTGGAAACTTCATGTAATCACTACTGCCAATTCTCCAAACCTATATATGAGTTGGAAGCACATGATGTGATGCCTCTCCAGCTGAGTGCCCCATCTACATTTGGGTTAACATAATCTTCTTCTCGCACGGTGGTTCTATACATCTGGTTTATTTCCTCTAGATCTGAGCAAGTGGGTTCTACAAACCTTTCTCCTTCTGAAGGATCCAATCGCACAATGACTCTATATTCACTTGATTCAAACATCAATTTCCTTGTCTTCAAGTTTATTATGTCATGGTTATCAAATTCCCAATCCAATCCAAGCAATGTTGGATAAGGTGTTGTACCATGTACTATTTCTATCACTTCAAAAACTTCCATAGTCTGCACTCCATCCAAATCTATTGTCACACCTTTAAGTCTTCAAATTGGTAGCACTCTGTGTTGATTTGCTAATTTCAACTTGATAGGTGAATAACCTAGTGTGGGTTCTCCCATACACTGCCATGTCTTCTTAGGTAAAACATTTACTTTAGAGCCTAAGTCCAGTATAATATTACCCACATTTAAATCTCCAATGTTAGCATTTAGTCTGAATTCCATGCTTCTCCTTCTTCTTGTATGGAGATGATTGATTGTTTTATGCTCTAACTTTCCTTCTGCCTCTGTGTTACATCTTTCTAGCAGATTTTGTAAGATCTTGACAGATGATGGGTCATTCAATAGCTTAACACAGAATTGTAGAAATTTTTTTATGTTACTTACTTGATCTAAAGGTTGTGCTTCACTGGTATGGTCCATTGAGGAGGGCATTTCATATATTGATACGCTCTGAGTGTACTGTCTGGTTGATGTATACACAACATTTTTCTTAAGAAACTCATGTCTTTCCTCCTTGAATGTTTCTTTTTCTTTCCACGCATCAAATTGCTTATGTGGTTCAGTATTCTTATTCACCCATTGGTGTTGCGCTAGATCTTGTTTGACTGCGTTGTCTCCTACTTGTGTGACCATATTGATGTTTATTCCATAATCCCTGGCTTCTGCAAAGATCCACCAAACATTTTGGTTATTATGGTTCATCTTTTCTTGGATATTTCCCAATAGTGTCGGACAGTCTTATGCATCATGGCTTGTTGCGTGACAATACATAAATATCACAGGTGGAAGTGGGCATTCCCTTGCATAATGTCCTGGTTGTTGGCAGTTGTGGCACACTAGTGGACCTCTTCCTCATCCAAATTATCCTCTTCCTCATTCTCTAGCTCTGTATCCAACTCAATCTCCTCGCAATGGGTTGTACTGAGGTACTTAATTATACTGCGCGGGGTTATATTGTGGCTGGACGTTGTTGTATTGCAGTTGCGCATTGTTATAGTATTGTTGCTCATTATTATATGGTGGTGGTACTTGGTTGAACTGAGGTTTAGCTTGTCATGCCATCATTTTTTCTTGCACCCTATAAGTATCTAAAGTTCTTTCTCGCATTAGTTCCATTGTCCTACAATCTTTATCATCACGACCCATTGACTTGCAAAAATTGCAGTATGAAATTTTGGGTATTATCTTGTACTTTTGCATCATTCGAAAATGATATGGATCATTCCCACGTGTTTTAAAAATCTCGCACCATGGTCCTCTTGTAGGCAAAGGGTTTGGTGCTCATGTTTCCATGTACTGCGTGAAAGTTGGACATTCATTCTTGTAGTGTCCTTTTATACTGCATGTGGTACACCAAAAAACTTCTCTTATTTCTTTTCCCTTATTCTGGTTAAGCTGAAATGTTAGGTTCTTCAAATCCTCCTCCAGCTCCTCTATTGCTGGATCTATCTTCTGATACTAGTTCTCTTCCAGTTGTAAGGCTTCCTATACAGCCTCTGCCTGAGTTTGGAACTTTTGATGTCTCAATGGGTATTTCAAATGTGGTAATAATGAATTCACAAACAAAGTGCCTATGTTGTATGTCAATCATTGCATACTTCAACTTACCTTTGAGACACTTAAACCTATGATCAATCTCCCAAACAGACTCACATGATTTTTTTCTGATTTCAATCATTTCATTCATGTATTGATCTTCTGAGGTAGGCTTATGAAATTCATTTATCATTAGTTTTTTCACGTCTGCAATAGTCCTTGCTACTCCCAGTGGACTGCTTACATCCAGGCTCATATACCATTCCAGTGTGCGGTCTCTTGGTGAGATAGCTAACTATGCACATTTTGTATCCTCATATGTGATATGTTTTTCTTTCCAGATCTTCTCACAGATGAATAAGTGCTTTTTGAGGTCCTCTGATGCCTCTCTCTGAAATTCTGGTAATCTAATCGTGGGATTGTGTCCTGTCATTTTGAACTGTGTTGAACTACTACCTCCGCATGGTGTAGATATTTGACTGCGACTTCCTGAACTGGCTCCTCCAATTGTTTCTCCTTGTTTGGATGTGTTCCATGTTGTCTTTCTTCCACTAAAATTCGGTTGTCTAAATGGTGGTGTTATTTCTGGTGTACTAGTCGCACATGGGGTTATAGGTTCCACACTGACGGTGACCTGGATTGGATTTATGCCTTATGTTCCTACCCTTGGACCTCCTATTTTCCTTTCATATGTTGTGCGCATGATTTCCTCAATCTGCTACATAGCCCAGAAATCCTCTACCTCTTCTTCATCACTTGCCAAGCCCTATTTATCAGCTATGGCTCTCTTCTTGTTATTCATCTTATATTGGTAGGGTACTCCACTGTGCGTCTTTCCATTTGTTTCCATTATCTACTTTATCTCGTCTTACTCCATCATGATTGGGTCCATGGCCTCCTTCTTATTTCCATTATCCATTTATTCCTCCATTTCTCCACCTCTTGTCAGTGCTACCCCCGTTCCCCCATGCACGCTGGGAAGTTTAGTTGTTTGATTCCATGGACATCACACCGTTGTTATAAAATAAAATCTTGATTGAAGTATACAATGATCTGATATACCTACCTCTAGGTCCTTTTAAAGAATCATGCTTTGTTGCGTTGTAAGACTTTGTAGTATCTACTACAAATTCAGTGATAAACCCTACAACAATACTGTCTAACCAAAAATCTATTGCGCATGTAAATTTGTTGTTAACTTGTTGTAACCGCACGATCTCAATAAGATTCCACTCCAGTTGTCTGATTTGATTTTTTGGGTCGTTCTCTTTTTATATCAATAGCCACTCCTACAACAAATGCGGAAAATCACTGCAAATACCGCATGTAAGTCGCTAAACATATATTTGTCCATATATTTGCATGGTGTTATCTTAGGGTTTTTGTTATCCTTCTACACAAACTCAAGTTCCTTTATTTTCAACCATATTTCGATATCCACCTTCGTTGGATTCCATGGCATGAACATTTAATTTTATACCTTCATTCTTTGCATGCTTATTCTATGGATCATGTCCACTCAATCCTATGTAGTTCCAGTCGGCAATGGAACCATTTTTTGGTTCAATATCTCTCACTTCTACTTCTAGGGTTGACATACGTTCAGATATGAACAGGTTTCCAACAAAACACTCTAAAACTATCGGCCCTCCTAGTAAACCAGAAGGCAACACAACACACAGATTACACTGCACAGTCTCACCTAAGATAGTTCTATGGGTGACTATAATGCTCAAGTGCTTGCAGTCTAGGAATTAGTGGGGATTTAGGATTGTATTTTATCTTCTTCATGCATTGATATAATTATTCATTCTATTATTCCTAAGATTCATTCATCTTTTAAGCCCATGCATGCATTCTAATAGATCTAGCTTAACCATTCATTCATCGGATAACCATTAACAGAAAGTAAACATGCAAGAAACATCACAGATAACACATGTTTTACTGTGGTTCACCGCCTCCTGGGATACGTCCACAAAGATTTGGCTTCTATGCTCTTTTATTTAGTTTGCTGCAAAATATGGCGCTCTGCACACTACATCTCCCATCATACAATCATGAAAAGGTTCAATAACCTCTGTGAGGCAGACTAGATCACACCAGGCTCCTCAACCTATGATTTAACCCTCAAAATATGGCCTACTCGGCTCTCTTATAGCTCAACAGCTTTTAGAAGTATCAATAATTATGAACTTACAATTGTTGAACAACAACTCAACCGACCCTAACCTAGACCTCCTAGGTTCTTATTTATATTATTTTACAAGATTATAGTTGTTACAATCTCTACCAAAACCCTAACCCTATCGTGATTTGGTTTCCCTGCCTGCATGCCTTGCATGTTTCTCCTCTTGCATGTTGCTTTTCCTTCCAGCTGTTCTTTCCCAAAATTAGGCCTTTCCTTCCAAAATTAGGTCTTTCCTCAAAATAGGCATGGGCCCAACATTGATCTAGTGGATGCTTTTTCATGTTTCTTATGGATGATTACATGCTAGGGTTTCATGTCTCTATCTTGGAACTAAATAGGAAATCTACAGCACCTCTACCCATTCCTACACAACAAAGTAAAATATTCCTAGTCATGTCTTCTATCCCTTGTATTTATAGGCTTTGGGAGGCCTGCCATCTCAACCTTATGCAAAAAAAATTCAATTTCTTATTTTATAAATATGCACCCTTGAAGTAGCACTCTGACCTTTTCCCCATTTTTTAATTTTAAAAATTAGGTGAATTATTACCCCCTTTATGTGTCATTGAAAGAATTTTCTCAAACAATTATTTTCACAAAAAAAAAAATTATTTCCTTCATAAAAATCATAATATTTCAAGTGGTCACTAAAAGTGGGTAAATTTTGCTAGGAATTAATACCAACATGACCTCACTCATGGTTACCTTGTCCTGGCTTGAAATCTTGAAAGTTTAACTACCAAGGAGTAAGGACTATACATCCTTATTGTGCACCCCTTGATCAAAATCATGAGACATGTCAACTCACACTGTAGAAGTGCTCACAATATGCATGTTATCTCTACTCTTAGATAGATAGGTGTAGTAATATATCAACTTGCTCAACCCACATATTTGCAAAGAGACTATGTGACTCTATCTCAAATCTGAGTAGGTAAGTTGAAGCACCTTTATTCATTCTGACACAATAATCCAAATCCTAGCAAGCTAGCAAGGCTTCACGCTTGTGTCCTATACATGAATGAATGTCACACACATATCAAGTAGATTATCAACATGCATATATATGTATATCATAATCCCAATCAATTGCTTCATATCACAAGTTAGTCATCGTGGGTCTTCTTGTCAAACTCCTAACTTAGAGTTCTCCCAAAGAGTCACAAAGAGACTATGTGACTCTATCTCAAATCTGAGTAGGTAAGCCAAAGCACCTTTATTCATTCTGACACAATAATCCAAATCCTAGCAAGCTATCAAGGCTTCACGCTTGTGTCCTATACATGAATGAATGTCACACACATATCAAGTAGATTATCAACATGCATATATATGTATATCATAATCCCAATCAATTGCTTCATATCACAAGTTAGTCATC